>JADBJO010020063.1:30000-32043 GCA_016801955.1 Conus betulinus | reverse complement strand
CAAGCAGGGGAAATGACGAGCAGGAGAAATGACGAGCAGGGGAACTGTCAAGCAGGGGAACTGTCAAGCAGGGGAAATGTCAAAGAGGGGAACTGTCAAGCAGGGGGGAACTGTCAAGCAGGGGAACTGTCAAGCAGGGGAAATGTCAAAGAGGGGAACTGCCAGGCAGGGGAAAGCAGGGGAATGTCAAAATGTCAAGCAGGGGAAATGTCAAGCAGGGGAACTGTCAAGCAGGGGAAACGACGAGCTGATGGGGAGGAAGGGGGGGGGGGGGGGAGGGGATATTGGACAGGGGGAGTATTGAGCAGGTGGGAGTATCAAACAGCGACAGGCAGAAAGAACATCAAGCAGGGGGAGTATCGAGCAGAGGTTTTTTTTTTTTTGGGGGGGGGGGGGGGGGGGGGGGGGGGGGTGGGGGGGGGGGGGGGGGGGGGTAAGGGGGGGGGGGGGGGGGGGGGGGGGGTGTAAGGGGGGGGGGGGGGTGGGGTTGTAAAGCTGGAGCAGTATCAATACTTTAAGATGGTTTGCATGGCTTTATTCGAAAGTTGCAGTAAATCGGTTGCTTGGTTGCTTGGTTCGCTGATAGATCGTTGATCGAGCAGTTTTTTACCTGTTGCTCTTTATTTTTCAGTTCTTACGACAGGAGCAACTGTCTGGAATGATACTGGCGGCCACTTGAGACGGTGAGTGAGCGCTTCTTTCTCTTTGTATTCTATCAAGTTTAAAATAAATAAATACATATAAAGGAATGGTGAGTGTGCATCTCTTTCTCTTTGTATTCTGTCTAGTTCAAAAAAGGAAACGGCGAGTGTGCATCTCTCTTTCTCTTTGTATTCTGTCTAGTTGGAAAAAAAAAAAAGGAACGGCGAGTATGCATCTCTTTCTCTTTGTATTCTGTCTAGTTTGAAAAAAAAAGGAACGGCAATGTCACCTCTTTCTCTTTGTATTCTGTCTAGTTAAAAAAAAAAAAAAAGGAACAGCGAGTGTGCATCTCTCTTCTCTTTGTATTCTGTCTAGTTTAAAAAATAAAAAAAAAGAGGAACGGCGAATGAGCATCTCTTTCTCTTTGTATTCTGTCTAGTTTTAACAAAGGAACAGTGAATGTGCATCTCTTTCTCTTTGTATTCTGTCTAGTTTGAAAAGAAAGGAACAGTGAGTGTGCATCTCTTTCTCTTTGTATTCTGTCCAGTTTGAAAAGAAAGGAACAGTGAGTGTGCATCTCTTTCTCTTTGTATTCTGTCTAGTTGAAAAAAAAAAAGGAACGGCGAGTATGCATCTCTTTCTCTTTGTATTCTGTCTAGTTTGAAAAAAAAAAAGAACGGCAATGTCACCTCTTTCTCTTTGTATTCTGTCTAAAAAAAAAAAAAAAAAAAAAGGAACAGCGAGTGTGCATCTCTTTCTCTTTGTATTCTGTCTAGTTTGAACAAAGGAACAGTGAATGTGCATCTCTCTTTCTCTTTGTATTCTGTCTAGTTTGAAAAGAAAGGAACAGTGAGTGTGCATGTCTTTCTCTTTGTATTCTGTCTAGTTTTGAAAATAAAGAAACGGTGAGTGTGCATCTCTTTCTCTTTGTATTCTGTCTAGTTTGAAAAGATGGAACGGTGAGTGTGATTCTTTCTCTTTTGCGATCTGTCTAGTTTGAAGAGAAAGACGCAGTTAGTAATGTCTTTTTCTATCTTTCTAATTGGAGGGTTGTTACCTGGTTCGAAGAGAAGACATGGTGAGGTGTGCCTTTTCTTTGTACATAGTCCATATGGGCATATTCGGTTGCAGCTAAGAGAGAGAGAGAGAGAGAGAGAGAGAGAGAGAGAGAGAGAGAGAAGAGAGAGAGAGAGAGAGAGAGAGAGAGAGAGAGAGAGAGAGAGAGAGAGATCTGTATGCGTGTCTTTCTCTTCGTAATTAGAAGGTTGCTATTTACTTCCAGAAAAGAGATGATAATCATGTGTGTCTTTCTTTTTGCAACTTGAAAGTCGCAAATAAGTATGAAGAGAAAGATAACGCGTAAAACATCTTTTGTCCTTCTGATTAGAAGGTTGATATTCA
>JADBJO010020063.1:15000-20000 GCA_016801955.1 Conus betulinus | reverse complement strand
AACTGTAAACAACCTGAAAAACCGAACGACACGTGCAGCCAATCCGCACGTGCAAACAGTGACATTAGGCCATATAACACCGGCAGTAGGCGACCCAACACCATCCTGAGGAGAGCCAGCGCTCGAAACAGATCTGTTGATGATTTTAAAACCTTTCGCTGGCTGCTTTGGGGTGCTGTTGGATTCTTTTTCGAACCTTGGCGGTCGGAACACCACAGAATTATGGACTGTGGTGTGTCTCTATCTGACGCCAAGAGCACAGACACAATCAGCCGTGTCTCCCTGATGAGTCCGATCCAGCGGACGAAAGGCCTCGGAGCAGGCGATACAAATAGATCTGTCTTCGAGAGGGATTGTGATAGTTTCCTCATGCAGCTAGTGAAGGGTTTTCATATTTATGATATACATTTTCCCATTTACTTTATCTTCAATTTTTTTCTCTCTCTGAATTTCAAATTTTTGCCAAGTCATTGCTATAATGATGGAGAATTGTTAACCTGCACTTGTTTCCCACTACTTAATTGTTCAGCTTTATATATATATATATATATATATATATATATATATATATATATATATATATATATATATATATTCGTGACCCAAAAGGAACATACCTACACATTTTCACAAAGATCGGCCCAAGTACTTTCTGTGATATTCCATAAAGAAGAAAATCCGTTACAGGACGTTACAGCCGTTAGTAACGGTTATAACCGGGTAAACTAAAACATCAGGCATCATACGTGACCCATAATGAAAATGCCTACTAATTTCACAAAGATCGGCCAAGTACTTTCGGAGATATTCCATGAAGAAGAAAAAAACGTAACAGGCCGTTACAGCCGTTGGTAACGGCTATGACGGTAATATAAAACATCGGGCATTATTCGTGACCCATAATGAACATGCCTACAAATTCTCAGAAAGATCGGCCAAGTACTTTTTGAGATATTCCATAAAGAAGAAAAACTGTTACAGGCCGTTACAGCCGTAAGTATTGGGTTAAAACGGGGTAAACTAAAACATCAGGCATCATCCGTCACCCATAATGAACATACCTGCTAATTTTCACAAGATCGGCCAAGTACTTTCGGAGATATTCCATAAAGAAGAAAAACCGTTACAGGCCGTTAAAGCCGTTAGTAACAGCTATAACGGTAAACTAAACATAGGGCATTATTCGTGACCCATTATGAACATACCTACAATTTTTCACAGAGATCGGCCAAGTACTTTTTAAGATATTCCATAAAGAAGAAAAACCGTTACAGGCCGTTACAACCGTTAGTAACGGTTATAACGGGGTAAACTAAAACATCGGGCATAATCCCTGACCCATAATGAACATACCTGCTAATTTTCACAAAGATCGGCCAAGTACTTTCGGAGATATTCCATGAAGAAGAAAAAACTCGTAATAGGCCGTTACAGTCGTTAGTAACGGCTATAACGAGGTAAACTAAACATCGGGCATCATCCGTGACCCATAATGAACATACCTACAAATTTTCAGAAAGATCAGCCCAGTAGTTTTGTCTGGAGCGAGTGGAACACATTTTGACCACGGACAGACGGACAGACACACAGACAGCATTTCTTCGTTCCCATTCTAAAGTACTCCCTGTTCTATAAGAACTGTGAGTACAAAAACACGGAATATATAAGACAATGGAACACACACACACACATAACGTCAATAATTCATTTTCTTCGACCATCAAGCTATTATACATTCAGAATAAGTGCTGAATGTCGCTACATAAATCGTTGCAAAAATTTAGCTCAAGTGATTGTTTGTGATACACTTTCTCCGAAAACCACTAGCTTTCTGCTACACGTTTTGCAAATGATATGATATTGCTGGTGGTGGTGGTGGTGGTGGTGGTGTAGGCAGAGTGACGGTTGTTCGCATGCCACCGTGTCACCATCAGACAGCACATTGTCACGGCCTGTCTTCGTCGTCGTCTTCCTGGTATCTCGTCAACGTTATGCCAGACCTCAAGGCACACTCTCCTAGGATGACTACCGTGGCGAAGTGGTTAGCGTCGCGGACTCCCAGCTGGGAGGTCGTGGGTTTGAATCCCATCAGACGCCATGTGGGTTTTTCTGCCCCGACCGGCTCCTACCCAGAGTTGAGTTTGCTGCGGACTCAGTTGGGAAAGACTGGACCACACAGTCGAGTTTCATCCACTTAATGGATGCGTTTCTGAGAGTGTTGTTCAAATTTCCTGACCAACACTGCAGGTGCTGTATCTCTCGGGCCTGGTTGACGCCGGGATATATTATAAAAAGGAAGCGTAGAGTACAGCCCTGTCATGTAGTCTCAGACCGAAATGGAAATCCATAGCATCATCTTATTCATCCTCATTCTCATCGATCGGCATAAAAAAAATGTCTCAAATTCTGTGGCCCTTCATGCCCTGCCCTCATGGTGATGACCTCAATGTCTGTGGCTTTGGTTTAGTTCCGTCGGGGTCACTGGTATCGGCGAGTCTATGGGGGCTGTCGTTGGACGGACGTGGTGGCGCCCTCTGGAGGGAGAGCTCACTCACGCCGGCTCCGCGACTAAGCAATTATTGTCGTCAGTAGGGGGCTTAGTAGGTGGTGTCCTGCGTATGTTAGATCAGAACAGACGCCACTGAACACCACCGAAGTGACTCGGCAGCAGTGCAGTGTCTCCTCCGGTGGGCTGCCTCTTGACAAACTTGACACTGACTGCTCTCTGTGGATTGCCGGTGCCGGAGCTACGGCGGGGCCGACCGGGCTGTGGCTGTGGACGGGGTGTCGGAATGAGCGGTGTGGGTGCACTGCCTCTAAAATGGCGCAGAAGTTGGGTCAGGAAAAAAAAATGAATGAATGAATGAATGAATGATGATGAATCTAATGTGGTGTTTAAGTCCTGAACATGTATACTTCATCGAGTATATCAACAGGACAAATCTTGCTGAAAATAAAATCAGGCAGGGAACAATAAACAATAAACAAGTAGGATAAGTCTTGCTCCCATAAGAAACACCTCCGTCATCTCAGTTAAAAAAAAAAAAAAAAAATCTTTGCCAAGTCATTACTGTGATGACGAAGGGGTTGTTAGCCTGCGCTTTGTTTTTCCCCCACTATTAGATTGTTCGTCTTTGTAGTCGTCTGACTTTATTCAAATTTAAAAGGCTGCACCAGTCTTGAATAAAAGTGACTGTATGTTAGGTTTTTTTTTTGTGTGTGTGGGAGCAAGACTTACCTACTTGTTTATTGCTTAGGACAAATCTTGCTTGTTCTGACTTCCTGGCCGGGGTCTGAATGGTGAAGTGCCCTGCTGTATACCCTTAGCATGACCCTAAGCGCAGTCTCTCTGGTAATGGTTCCAGGAGGGGGAATCTGTGTCGTGGTCCACGTCGCTGACCGTCGCTCCATGGCAAGTGCTGCCAGTGATCTCAAAGTTCTGGCAGTCGCTGAGCGCAGAGCACTGCTGCTTGCACTGCTCAGCGTCGCCGGTGAAGGTGTAGTCGTTGTGGCCGTCGATGCCAGAGCCAGGATACATGGTGTAGGACGACTGAAGCTGGTCGTTGGCGCAACCTGCACATAGGAACAATATGAAAAAAAATTCAACGATCACAAAACCTGTTTTTTTTGAGCTTTGTGGTTATGTTGTATTAGTTTCTTTCTTGTTTATGAGGGCAGGATGTAAAAACTAAACAAAACAAAAAAAGCTGGAAAGCGTATTCTCTAACCCTCAATAAAGATAATTTTGAACTGACATGATTTGACTTACACGTGCACGAGTGCGAGCACACAATCGCGCACACACACACACACACACACACACACACACAACACACACACATGCACACACGCGCGCGAGAGAGCGAGCACACACACACACACACACACACACACACACACACACACACACAAACACACACACACACACACACACACACACACACACACACACACACACACACACACAACACACACACATGTTCTCTCTCACTCGATAGCACACAGCCATAGCAAAAGAGTCAGACGTGTCCGAAAGCTTTTTTGTCAAGTGGAGACACATCATCTCTCTTCTACTTCACAAACATACCCGCTTTAGGTTGAGAGTCGCCAGCACTTGACGTGCCAATCGATAACACCCATGCAGACCGACCCAGGTTCGATATCCGAACAATCTATGGCTTCACTTACACTATAACACCACTCTCGTCGCCCTTCCTCTTCCCTCCCCCTCCCCCCCCCCCCCCCCCGTCCCCCATCATCGATGCCAGCATAAACACGCACATACGCGCGCCGCCCGCGCGCGCTCTTATGCAACGCGCACCCCCCTCCCCCCCCCCCCCCCCCCCCCCCCCCCCCCCACACACACACACCTCCACACACACACCTCCCACGCATCTTATTTGATTAAAGTACGTGGCAGGGACAGTTTCATTGAGTGTACGGAAATAGTGGCTTTACGAAATAGAAAAAAAGGGGGAAAAAAAACTTTCTGGATTTTATACGATAGCTAAACCCACTTTGTAGTTTGGAAAGGTACACGAAACACTCTCGACGCGCCCTTCCTCTTCCCCCAAATCCCCCCCCCCCCCACCACCATCACCATTGCAAACGGACACACACACACACACACACACATACACACACACACACACACGCGCGCGCGCGCGCGCGCGCGCGCATATGTACAGGCGCGCGCGCGCCGGAGCGTATGCTCTGCCCCTGACCTCTGTGAGTTTCGCAGGGACTCGGACACGACAAGGTGTCTCTGCCCCCACACCTCAGAAAGGCCACAGAATGTGCCCGCCCAGTGCTTAGTGGCCATAATCTATAGTAACAATGTGCCCGCCCAGTGCTTGGTGGCCAGAATCTATAGGAACAATGTGCCCGCCCAGTGCTTGGTGGCCAGAATCTATAGGAACAGTGTGCCCGCCCAGTGCTTGGTGGCCAGAATCTATAGGAACAATGTGCCCGCCCAGTGCTTGGTGGCCAGAATCTATAGG
>JADBJO010020063.1:0-10000 GCA_016801955.1 Conus betulinus | reverse complement strand
AACCGAGGTACACTTTTGAAACTGGTATTTTAGTCCTCACTGGGCTAAAGCCTGTGTATCTACTAAATTCCATCCAAATCGGACAATATGTCAAGAATAACAGCTTTTAATGGTCAAATTTTTGAAACACTGTATAGAAGTGCCATCTGTGTGTGATAACCTTTCTATATACCTAATTTCATGAAAATCCACCTATGTATAAGAAATAACGGCAAAATAACGGTTTAATTGTTGTTTGATCGATTTTCAGCATTACATCACTTACATATGGAAAGAGGCTCGATTTGTCACAAGATCATCCAAACCGCTTGTAAATCGGACAAGTACTTTCCGAGATATTCCATAAAGAAGAAAAAGCGTTTTGGGCCGATATAGCCGTTTGTAACGGCGTTTCTGGTAAAAAGAAAAACAATGAGCATCATCCGTGACCCATAATGAACATACCTACAAATTTTCAGAAAGATCGGTCCAGGAGTTTTTGTCTGGAGAGAGAGAGAGAGAGAGAGAGAGAGAGAGAGAGAGAGAGAGATTTTGACCACGGACACAAAGACAGACACACACACAGACACACAGACAGACAGACAGACAGACACACACACACACACACACACACACACACACACACACACACACAGACAGCATGTCTTCGATCCCATTGTACAGTACTCCCTGTTCTTTTTGAACTGGGAGTACAAAAACGAGTCAAACGTCACATGGCTTCACCACAGTATGCTATAAAAATTGACGATAACACAAAAGAAAAAAAAAATATTAGATTGTTCTATGATATTTTGTTACTCTGAGAAATCAATAACAACAAAACCACAACCCCAGCAACAACAACAAACTTTCCTTTTACTTGCAGTATCTTGTAATTCCAACGCCTTTACTGGAATCCGACTTTTGGCTGTTATTATTTTCAACATCAGCTCAGACACGTAGAAAATCTCTCTCTCTCTCTCTCTCTCCCTCTCTCTCTGTGCGTGCGTGCGCCGCGCACTTGCTTTTGTGTGTGTGTGTATGTGTGTGTGTGTGTGTGTGTCTGTGTGTGCGTGCGTGCGTGCGTGCATGCGTGCGTGCGTGCATGCGTGCGTGCGTGCGTGCGTGTGCGTGTGTGTGTGTGTGTGTGTGTGTGTGCGCGCGCGTGTACGTTTGTTTGCACATACACACACATAACATATACTTTTTTTGTCAACGAACTACATCTTGTCTGAATGAATGTTATTTATTCTTGCGAGCAGCTGTATAGGTGCTAAAACGATTGTAATTAATTTGCAACCCCGTTCATGAAAAAAATCATTTGGAGTCCTCTCTCTCTCTCTCTCTCTCGCGCTCGCTCGCTCGCTCGCAAATAGGAGGTGGGAGTCAAGGTCGAAGCAAGGTATCATGGCGACTTATTTTCTTTTTCCGTCTGACAACAGATAGTGTGGAGACATTTTGTTAGGGAGAACGGCGATGTGCATCAGATGAAGGTCGCGCCAGTCAGCTGGCACGTCTAGCCAGGACCTTCCAACAACATGGATGCAAAGTGTTCCACAAACCCACCAACTCCCTACGCCAGCAACTGACCCATGTCAAAGACAAAACGGACCCCCTCAAGCAGTGTGGTGTAGTGTACCAGGTAGGGTGTCAAGACTGTGCCCATACCTACATTGGCGAGACAGCAAGACCACTCACCACCCGTCTACAGGAACACCAAAACCGATCTACTTCTGCCATACACGAACACCTACAAGCCACAGGCCACAGTTTCAGCCCCCAAGAAACCAAGATCTTATCTACAGAGCCCTTCCTCACAAAAAGAAAAGTTAAAAAAGCCATCGAAATCAAGACCAGGCCCCAGCCTGAACAGAGGTTCAGGCTTTGAACTTCCCCCCATCTACAATCAGACCCTGACAACCGTTCACCCCACACAACAGTCGCCCCACAGGCCTCCCTGCCACAACAGCAACAGTGAGCTGACGAAGACAGGGCGACCCTGTTCGCGGCAGCTGAGCTGTGTACAACCATCCGTGATTTGTTTGGCTCGCGGCAGCTGAGCTGTGTACAACCATCCGTGTTTTCTTTACAACCATCCGTGTTTTGTTTGGCTCGCGGCAGCTGCGTTGTGTACAACCATCCGTGTTTTGTTTGGCTCGCGGCAGCTGCGCTGAGTGTCATGTCGCGCTATGGGCTGCTTTGTGGAAACGTGGAGCCAAAGCCTGGCCCTGGACCGACTGTGGAGAGTGACAGTCCTGCAGATGACATGTCCCACACTGGCAGATGGACAGGGCTGTACACAGCCTGGCGAAAGGACTGCTGGCCATTAAAAAAAAAATTAAAAAAAAAAACGCAGCGTGACAACACCACATGGGACAAACAAGAGAACCAGACAGACCAGGTGAAGTGGAAGACAGGAGGATATCCTGTGACTGCACAGAGAGCTAACGTAGAGGACAACCATGGACAACTTCAGGAAGCAGTGACCGATCTCGCTTCTCCCGGTGACGAGCTGGAAGGCGAGGATGCTAGTCTGCATGAGCAGTTTAAGGTCATAGCTTAAAAGAGTGAGTGATTTCTTTAAGCAATCAACAATGACTGAAGGCGAAACAATCTACCGTTGTCCAGTATAGAGAAGCACCAGGACGAAAAACGCTGGGATGACTGTGAGAGACAGTCAATAACAAACAAGTAGGATAACTCTTGCTCCTATGACGAAATAATGCACGCCCACAACTCCACAGGAATGCTGCTGTCTAGCAGACATGACAGCACAGAGCACACAGAACAAACAAGGAAAACACACACACACACACCCAAAAAAAAAACAAACAAAGAAACAAAACAAAGAAATAAACAAACGGTTGTTCCAAGCTTGCCTATATACCCAGAAATGGACACATCTACACAGCAACAACAACTGGAGAAATGAACAAAATACAAAATTAACATTTATTCAAGACTGGCACAGCCTTTTCGATCTTGAAAAGCGTCAGACAAGTACAGGGACGAACAGTAAGAGACACAGGTAACCTCCGAGAGATCAACCCAGTGATCGGCGAGACGATGGGGAGTACAGAAGATAACAGGACTGACAATGCACACACATCACAGGACAACGCAGTCCTTGTTAATTAAACTTCTGTCATGTATGCCAAAAAAAAAAAAAAAAAAAAAATCGCTCATCTTAATTAATCACAGAGCGCTCAAAATGTGAATTCATCAGACAGGTTTGGCAATGTGGACTACACATGGGGATGGTTTTTCTGCGTTGCTGCTGCGCCAGAGAAGTTTTGGGATCCAATTCGTCAGACAGACTCAGTCATGCGTACACGTGGGAAGATTGCTCTGTGCGCTGGTCCGCCAGAAACGCCTGGGACTACAAAGCAAAGGGAAGATTTGGACAATGCTGGAGAGAAACCCGATCTGAGATTTGACATGCTCATTACCAATGAGGTCGTCTTCACCTATTACCTAGACCCCCCTCCCCCCCCCCCCCCCCCCAAAAAAAAAAAAAAAAAAAAAAAAAAGAAAAGAAAATCAAAACTGAGGAAAAATGCTTTTTACACTCACAAGAAGGACCATACAGGACATGAGGTGAAGAAAGTCTATTTTAGAGGCCCCACTCAACCAGTCAGACTGCAGGAGTCGATGATCCCGGTCTTGAACGGTTTGTTGTGGTGTGTATAGTGATCGTCCATCGCCATAACCCCGCAACAACCACGACCAAGATGATTGGCATCCCCTTCCCCCCCCCCCCCACCCCCCACCCCCCCCCCATCACCACAAAGTCTTTGGTTACCGATGTCGGAGTACACAGATGTGGGTTTAAATTAACCAGACCGAACGAGGCCGACCGTGACAGTGCATTGACCAGCACAGCGCACCGGACACAAGGGGGGAAAAGATTGACCAGCGCAGCGCGCCGGACACACGGGCAAAGAGCACTATTTCCGTGCCATTATCACCACAAAGTGCTATGACCACACACACACACACACACACACGCACGCACGCGCGCACGCGCGCGCGCGCGCACACACACACACACACACACACACATTGTTTCCTTGTCAATATCAGCCAGAGCGGCCAGTAACTACACGGCATGGAGTTCGTTCCGCTTCAGAGACTGGGAGTCCTGAGCAACACACACACACACACACACACACATACACACACACACACGCACACACACACGTGCGCGCGCGCACGCACGCGCTCACACATGCACGCACGCATGCACCTCTCACACACACACACGCACTCACGCACACACACACACACACGCACACACACTCACTCATTCACTCACTCACACACACACACGCGCGCGCGCACACTCTCTCTCTCTCTCTCTCTCTCTCTCTCTCTACTGCAGTGGGTTAGATCAGGAAACAGGGGCCAGAGGCAACGTCAGAGAGAGAGAGAGAGAGAGAGAGAGAGAGAGAGAGAGAGAGAGAGAGAGAGAGAGAGAGAGAGGGTGGGGGGCGTCAGTTAAGAGATGGGGGTCAAACAACTAACGCCTCTGCTCAGATGTAGGAGTGCATCCGAAGTCCCAGTGAAATAAAGACACGTAAACCGTTCCCCAAAGATGGATTATGGCCGTCTTAATGGCGGGGGAACAAAAAAAAAAACCGGTCATACACACAAAACTCCACTGCCTGTCTATACAGGCAGCGTCCGCAGGAGCATCAGCCTGCGTACGCAGAAAGAAAGAAAAAAACCGTGATGGACGGTTACTAAAACTCAACATCAAAAGTCCTAATTTATTCATAATAAGCTTTGACTTTCCCCCCCACTGAATAATGTTTGTTGGGTCGGACCAACACCATTACTTACACTGCATTTAGAGACTAGGGCGCACAAAGGTCTAGCAGAGCTATGAACACGTTAGCCAATTCTAGATCTTCAGGTGGAAAGCGTGTCTCTCTCTATGCCAGGTCTTATCAGAACTGGAACGACAATTTGACGTTCAATATGTATACACGGTGGGTCTGGAATCGAGATTGAAGCGTTATTGAACGCGCCGAATATATCCCTGGTGTGTCGGGTAAGTGGAGTGTGGCAGAATGTGTCTGGAAGCCAGATGTGCCAGAGCAGTGTATTGGTGATCTGCAACGAACTATCCAAAGATGTCTCAATCAGTTTCCTCAAGGAGGTGTCACTGCGTGCGGACTAGTTTATATAGGCCACACCATGTCTGTTACGTTTTGAGACCACACTGCGCACGATTTCACGCGCTGATGGATAAATATAAAATGCAACGAGTTTGATGAGAGAGGATTTTAAGAAGAGGGTTTCTTGAATACGACTTAACGGGATGTCTGACCTACGCATTAGCCCAAAACGTTGGTCAGCCTTTGGCTACCTGCCTAACATCGGCTATGCCGTTGTCAGCATTGTAAGTGTGTGTGGTGAGTGTGCACGTGTGTTTGTGTGTGTGTGTGTGTGTGTGTATGCACGTGCATGGGTGTGTGGGCACGGGCCCATGTGCGTGTGCCTGCGTAGTAGTAGTACTTTTCTTTAACGTCTTTTCACTAATGTGATATTAGAAGAGAGAGAGAGAGAGAGAGAGAGAGAGAGAGAGAGAGAGAGAGAGAGAGAGAGAGAGAGAGAGAGAGAGAGTTTTATGTAGGCCTATGCATGCATGCTGGAATGCGTGTTTAAATGTTGTGTGCATAATATAAGACAATATTAATAATTCAGCATTTTCACATTATAGTAACTGTCTAACTGGACTACAAATTAAAGAAAAGATAACTTTAAAAGCGAACTCTAAGTCAAGGGTGTGCCTGCGTATGCGCTATGCATGTACGTGTGCGTGCCTGCGAACCGCTGTGTGTGTGTGTGTGTGTGTGTGTGTGTGTGTGTGTGTGTGTGTGTGTGTGTGTGTGTGTGTGCATGCGCCTGCACTGTGTGTGTGTGTGCGCGCGCGCGCGCGCGCGCGCGCGCGCGCCGTGTGTGTGTGTGTGTGTGTGTGGTGTGTGTGTGTGTGTGCACGCGCGTGCACCTGTGTGTGTGCACGCGCGCATCTGTGTGTGTGTGTGTGTGTGTGTGTGTGTGTGTGTGTGTGTGTGTGTGTGTGTGTGTACGTGTGTACGTGTGTGTGTGTGCGTGTGTGTGTGAAATGTGTCAAAGAGGTCTGTGTGGAATATGACTACTGAGGGAGCGAGAGAAGACGAACATTCGGTAGAAGATTTAACGATAAAGTACCGCTTTGTGCAAACAGCATTTAGACACATGCCCACCCAGGGATCTTTGTGCTGAAAGACTTTGTTCACTCGCTGGATGTCCGTGTATATTAATCCACTCATCGCATTTGCCTGTGTCACTGGGGCTTTATACAAATGGAAAACAAACTGCAAGGTGATTATAAAAACTGCGCTAGGAGAAAAAAAAAACTGAGTTGGGACAATACCATAGAAGTCTGTTTTACTGATCGTTTTCATAGTAATAAAGTGCAGGATATGTTTATGGATGCGGTTCTTCTCTTAGGCTGTGACAATGAACAGGCACTTGAGCGATTTCAGAGTGCATTTCCGCAAGGGAGTGACTGTATGAAAAAAAAAAGAAGCATGTTTCCATTTAGAGTTAACAGAGGGAAGCTCTTCAGGCGAGAGGCAAAACGTAACGACGCAAAATATAAAGTTGACACCCCCCGCCTCCCCCCCCCCCCCGCCCCCCCCCCCCCCCCCCCCCCCCCCCCCCCCGACTGTATTCAGGCGAAGGACGAAACGAACGCTAAAGATCGATTGTCATAATTATGTTAAAGAAATCCACCTCCCCACCAACCCATCCAAACTACCCCAACCCCTCTAACCCCCCATCCTCACCCCCCCACCCCCAGCCCAAATAAAAAAAGGATTTGGCAAAAATAAAGAGAATGGTTTATAAACCGTGATAAAGCTAGACAACAGCCTCCATGAATGAAAATAGCAAACAGTGTTGGAAAGAACTAAACAGGAGGAGTAGAAAAAACGGGAATGTGTGTGTGCGTGTGTGTGTGTGTGTGTGTGTGTGTGTGTGTGTGTGTGTGTGTGTGAAAGAGAGAGAGAGAGAGAGAGAGAGAGAGAGAGAGAGAGAGAGAGAGAGAGAGAGAGAGAGAGAGAGAAATAACGATGACCAGTGGTGGGTGCAATGATGCCGAGTGAGAACAGGTTATGTGTCTTTCAATGACCAAGCCGAGGAATCCAAGCGTTGAAGCATCAATGACCAAAGCACAAGCCGAGGAATCCAAGCGTTGAAGCGAACGCCACGTGCGATTGCTGACCAGGACGTGATGACTCCCTCCGAACTTTACCCAGGGAGAGACCCCGCGAGTCAGACACCGTTTCGCTGAAATGCTGAAGTCAGCGAGCAGCAAAAGCCGTGAACTTCCTCATGATGACACAAAGCCGTGAACTTCCTCATGATTACACAAAGCGGTGAACTTTCTCATGGTTACACAAAGCTGTGAGCTTCCTCACGTTGACACGAAGCTGTGAACTTTCTCATGATTACACAAAGCGGTGAACTTTCTCACGGTTACACGAAGCTGTGAACTTTCTCACGATCACTCAAAGCGGTGAACTTTCTCACGGTTACACAAAGCTGTGAACTTCCTCACGATCACTCAAAGCGGTGAACTTTCTCATGATTACACAAAGCTGTGAACTTCCGCATGGTGACACAAAGCTGTGAACTTTCTTATGGTCACACAAAGCTGTGAACTTTCTCATGGTTACACAAAGCTGTAAACTTTCTCATGGTTACAAAAAGCGGTGAACTTTCTCATGATGACAAAAAGCTGTGAACTTTCTCATGATTACCCAAAGCTGTGAACTTTCTCATGATAACACAAAGCGGTGATCTTTCTCATGATGACACAAAGCGGTAATTATTTCATGATTACATAAAGCGTGAACTTTCTCATGATTACCCAAAGCTGTGAACTTTCTCATGATTACCCAAAGCTGTGAACTTTCTCATGATGACACAAAGCGGTGAACTTTCTCATGATGACACAAAGCGGTGAACTTTCTCAGGATGACACAAAGCTGTAAACTTTCTCATGTTTACCCAAAGCTGTGAACTTTCTCATGCTTACCCAAAGCTGTGAACTTTCTCATGCTTACCCAAAGCTGTGAACTTTCTCGTGATGACACAAAGCTGCGAACTTTCTCATGGTTACACTAAGCTGTGAACTTTCTCAGGATTATACAAAGTTGTGAACTTTCTCATGATTACAGAAAGTTGTGAACTTTCTCATGATTACAGAAAGTTGTGAACTTTCTCATGATTACAGAAAGTTGTGAACTTTCTCATGATTACAGAAAGTTGTGAACTTTCTCATGATTACACAAAGCCATGGACAAGATTCATGTATTATAATTGATGACTCGTTCTTTTTTTTCTCTCTCTCTCTTTGCGTACGTCCTCATCCCCCACCCCACCCCCCGCCCCCCCTCCCCTTTCCTCCACCACCACCACCCCCCCCCTTTTTTTCATATGTTCTTTTTGTGTTTGTTCTTGTTTTGTTTTGATTGTTAATGTGTTTTAGTTCTTCTTACTCACTGGTTTTGGTTTCTTTGACTGATAAAAATGAAGTGCCCTCCCAGTCCCATACGCCCGCGTCTAAATATAGTACTTTACGATGATCGACATAATACTATAGCTCAGTTCTTCACACATTGTATATTCAAGAAAATGGCTGTGAAATGTACGACACATCAGGATTGAAAACAGGAACTGTAACAGTCGTTTTCATAAAAAAAAAAAGAAATTCTCTGTGGGAAACCACAGTACGGCTAACGTGTATGCTAGGTCAAGTTTTAGCGTCCTTGAACAATGACGCCATTGTTACCGACAAGGACCTTGCAACTAAGTGCCAGCATGACTTCAGACCTGGACGGTGTTTTGCGTGACACAGCTACAAGAGGTGATGGAGGACTTTCTGAAAATGTTGGATGACAGAGAATCTTTTGATGCTGGACTTTTGAAAGGCGTTTGACTCTCATAACCGATTCCTGGTGAACATCCCATCATCGGCAGTCACTGGGCAACATTTCAACGTAGACTGAATATTTCCTTCAACATAAAACATAAGTTTTTAAAATGTAATCAATAGCGAACCGCCGAGAGAAACGTGGACAAACGAATCACAAGACAGAACACGATGCGTTTCGACCTCTTAGGTCTTCTTCAGGCAAGATACACAACACTCTGGACAACGAACATGAACGAGCACTCACTCATCTTCATTCACTTCAGCGCAAGAATGGGCGTTGAATGAAACGAAGTGGATGAAGGTAAGTGATTGCTCGCTCATTTTCGTTGTCCTCAGTGACCTAAGAGGTCGAAACGCGTCGTGTTTTGTCTAGTGATCCGTTTGTCTACGTTTTCTTGGCGGTTCGCTATTAATCACATTTAAAATTTTGTTTAGATTTCCGCCTTGAAGTCGCCTTACTTTGCAACGAGATAGAATACAAGGTTTTAGAGTTGGGAACATGAGTTTGTTTTGGGTGACAGTGGCCTCATGTCTGAACGGGTCCGGAGCTGCTCGTGCACCTAAAGGACTGGATCATCTCCCTGGTTCCCTACCCAACGTCATCTTCTGTCACCAATGAGGGTGACGGATGGTCAGTGGACAGGAACGCTACGGCACCGTTCACACATTACCCCCCCCCCCCCCCCCCCCCCCCCGCTCTTCTTCCCCATAGTAGTTTGCCTTCTCCAACATCGGTACAGTGACAAACAGATGCCATCATCAGCACCGTTCACACATTCCCCCCCCCCCCTCCCCCCCCACCTTCCGTCTTCCCATAGTGGTTTGTTTTTCTCCAACATCGCTACAGAGACCAACAGATGCCATCATCAGCATCGTCCACACATACCCCCCCCCCCCCCCCCCCCCCCCCGCGCTCTTTCCATAGTGGTTTGTGTTTTCTCCAACATCGGTACAGAGACCATCAGATGCATCACCAGCGTCTGACAGATTGAAGACACTCCACTCCCAAACCTGAAAACGAAGAACTTAAAA
>JADBJO010020062.1:0-30000 GCA_016801955.1 Conus betulinus | reverse complement strand
CCATTTTGTTAATTTATATCGCAAATAGAATCTCTTTCTTTGAAAAGGGACTGCCCAAGCAACTTGTTTCTTTGATTTCTCATGTTCATGTTTTACTACGAACATCATTTTCTGGCATTTCTTTTAAATGCTGGCACCACTCTTTAGTAGGAGTATCACTGTGTATAAATCTTCACAGAAATGTTACGAGAATATGCCAGAATTTCTTCTGGATATGGACCCGTGTATGAAATGATTAAGTACAGATTTGTTGTGCTGTGGTTTCTCTGCAGCCTATTTTAGTATTCTCGTCAAGCCTTACAGTATTTTACGTGGTCTTCATTATCATGAGTTCTGCAAAAGTTTTGTCGTATTTTTGATTCTGTCACTTTACATTCTCAATCAAACCGAGATTCATTCCTCTCACCTGAATTTGTTCGTATTTTATTGTTCATACATTCTGCTTCAGTTATAATACAATAATCAACATACATATACCTACCTTGATATATTGATCTATGAAAAAAAAAAAAATCTTTTCAGTACTTGCAGGATATCATCCTCATTAATCATACTACGAAAAGTGTTTTTCATTATCATCTTTCCACTTCAATTTCTCAAGACATCCAGCCCTAGTACTCCTTTACATCAGGACCAGCAGTTTGTGAAAAGCCAAAGTGCAGTTCCAAATGTATATGGTCAGACCCATTTTGGTCTGTTACATGGAGAGAGAGAGAGAGAGAGAGAGAGAGAGAGAGAGAGAGAGAGAGAGAGAGAGAGAGAGAGAGAGAGAGAGAGAGAGAGAGAGAGAGAGAGAGAGCGTAGCACTATCGTACACTGACCTTGCTCAATGGTAAGAAGAAAGAAATCAATGGAGAACCATGCACACTGTTACCATTTGACATCTATCAAGCAGAACCCGTAAATGCATCTTTCATTGGTGCTACTACACGTTTTGCATGCATTCGCAGTAATTCAAGGAGCTTTTAGACTGACCAGTATTTTTACATGGGTTTTCGCCAGCCGTTGCAGGGTCTGATGCTGTGGCTGCTCGTTTGGCTAGATCCCTGCTCGTTCCGAGTCGGAGATGGAGTTTGAGATTCAAGCCGAGAACATTCACAAGAATCGAACTTACTCTTTGTTGAGCATTTTTTCTTTTCCCTTTTTACCATTTTGTATGTCGTACGAACTTACTGGATTTTTTTCAGCGAGAGCTGAACGTGCACTTTGAAGCAATCCACCATGTTGGCGTAGGAATCGCGCGCGCGCGCGCGCGCGCGTGTGTGTGTGTGTGTGTGTGTGTGTGTGTGTGTGTGTGTGCATGCGTGCGTGTGTGCGTGCATGGCCACGTGCGTGCGTGGGTGCGTGTGCGCGTGCATGGTTTGAGTTTGTGTGTGTGTGTGTGTGTGTGTGTGGTCATTTCCTGTCAACTGAAAAAGAGTCTTGGTGGTTTATGCTCTGTCTTTTTTGTTTTATTGTGTAGCAGCAGTGCCGTGACTTCATCTGAAAGTTGTGGACCTACCTAGTTTGTGTGGTGCCTGTCTGTGGGAGGTGGTGGTTAGGTTTTCGTTGCGTCGTTTTCGTTTGAGTTGTTCGTTTTGTGTCTTGTGCGGGACGGTCTTCGCCTTGTTGCCGTGGCCTTGAGGTGGTGGTCTGGCGCTGTTGGCTGTGGTCCCCTTTCTGAACTTTTGAACGGGCCGGGGTTGTTCCGCTGGAATTGCAGGGGGTCTCTGGTGGTCGGTGTGTGTGTGCCATCTTTGCTGTGTGGATTGTGCCGGGTCGTCGGCGTTTTTCTTCTCGAGCGGCCAGACTGGGTTTTGTTGCTTGGCAACACCGTCCGTCCGGCTGATGGAAGGGGAACTGGCCTCACCCCCTTTCTGCCGTTGGGGTGCGGCGCCGTTCCGCGTCCTCCGCTGACTGCTGTGCTGCGGGTGGGTTTTGCGTGGTTTGTGGCCACGTGGGACCTGCTGAGACTGCCTGAAGTTTCCAAATCGTGCTTTTTGTTTGTGACGTCTTTTTCTTTCTTTTTTTTTTTTTTTTTTTTTTTTTTTTTTTTTTTTTTATCACTGATAATGACGTCATTAAAACAGAAAATTTGTTTATGACAGAGTAATGACAGAAAAGAGAGCTAGAGAGGCACGACGACGACAATCAAAATTATACATGGAGGACATAATTATATTGCTATGGTCACAAGTAATATGCTATGAATACGTCAGCATACGTTTTAATGTAAGTCTCATGATCAAAGGCGTGTAGTATCGATCTGGAACAATTTCTTTTCTGATTGAACGGCGCTTATGCTGCCTCCACAAGTCACCATCCACACCCCCCCCAAGCCCCATTCGGGTCCGGTTTTACTGGAGTAACACTACTGGAACAGTTGTGTAGACTGAGAACGGGCGTCGACCGTGTCGAAGTTCATCGCCTGACTGACCTATACCCTGCACATTTTTCCCGTGTCATTGACATGTCAGATCGTCTTGTCGCGTTTGTTTGTCTGATTCGTCTCGACTGCAATATGCACGTTCAGTGATGAAATAATGCTTCAGTTCTAAACTTACCACGTTATATTATCAATCTACTTACCGTTCATGTGTAAACATATATGCTTATTACTCTACTTAAGCCGCTAATTAGGCCTATACTACTGCTTTACAATTCAAACGCCCACGTGCGTACGTAATGAATATTCCTGCAAGGTCGGTGTTGTCTCTGTTCGTTTATTGTCATTATTCATGTCATCCCCCTACCCCCCCTCATCCCCCCTCCCCCCCCCCTCCCCCCCCCCCCCCCCCCCCCCCCCCCCCCCCCCTCCCCCCCCCCCCCCCCCTTTTCTTTAATCCACGATCGGTTTATATGGCACACTACTGGGCGCTGATAACCACACTGTACATAATCCTACTTCTCGCCCACTGTTATTACCTCCTAGCGGCACATTACGCCTCGTTGACTTTACAATACTACTGCAATGGCGGCTACTACTTCTTCTACTACCATACGGCGCAAATGCCGCATGACCAAGTGCTACGGTCCAGAATCTTGCCTGCCTCTGTATATATTGTTCCATTACTCGGCATTGCATTTGAGAGTTATGCGTTTGCGACTCTCCTGCTGGTAATATATCTCCTTCGTGCCAGTTGATTGTGAACTTTATGAGATTACATTCTGCAATTTTATTACTCAGCATTGTATTTGAGAGTTATGCGCTGGCGACTCTCCTGCTGGTGATACATCAGGCCCATTGTCAACGTTCAGATGATTTCATTTGTGCCGATCACTGCCATCTCTCCCATCCTCATCCCCCCCCCCCCCCCCCCCCCCCCCCCCCCCTCCGCATTCGTCAAGGACCATTAATCGCAATATTTGTCAAGTACTTTTGTTTCATTCAGTGTTTCGTTTATGTTTGAATATTAACACGTCTTTTGAGTGTTTCAGGAACTGCTGCTGAATCAACGGACAATTTTTTTCTTCTTCTACCTCTGCGGCTTATTTTTGTTTTGGAGCGACTGCGTGTTCGTCCTTTACGCGCACGTACTTTTCGATGTCGGAATGATGTGTCTTCTCACATTCGCATGGACCAACTCACAACTTTATCCATACATTTCATTTTTTTCTCGGGTTATCTGTTAAATTAATGCGGCTGCACACTGATGAGCAGTTTTGCAAAAACGTATCCATTCAAATATTGTTGGAGCTGCTTTCGGTCTCTTTGGCTCCACATCGTTGTTTATTAGCGTCACGCTACACATCTGGTCCCATTCTGTGTACACAGCGCAAGCGATCATCCTTGTGAATATGCGCATTCATCCTGTTTGTGTCGTGTTAAGGATCTTTATGTTTCGTTGATGTAACGACGTGCCTGCATGTTTATGTGTCATCCATATTTCATTCATCTGATCATGCATGAGTTTATTTCTGTCACCACAAACCACATTCATCTCATTGTCCATGGCCATGGTCATCATCTTCATGTTCGTCATTGTTCATCTTCATTTGTCACTGCAGGTGTTCTCTAACATATTCACTGTTGTTTTTTGTTTGTTAAGCAAATTACTGCTTTGTTCATCAATGATGCTGCTGTATGTAAAAAAAACGTGTGAACACATTGTCCTGATGACAGAAATGAATATTTATTCAAAGAGCAGTTTTATTATACACAGTCTATGATTGTTTTTCGAAGGCCACTTTCAGTTTGTTGTGTGTGTGTGTGTGTGTGTGTGTGTGTGTGTGGTGTGTACATGCGTGTGATGAATGGGTCTCTTCGTGTCTTATTTCTTTTGGTGGGAACAAAGAATTCTTATTTTTAAAGAAGGTTTGTAAAAGATAGAACAAAAAAAGTAACGATGATGATGGAGATGGCTACTTGCAGACTCGCTCTACTCTCTCTCTCTCCCCATCTCTCTCTCTCTATCTCTCTATATCTCTATCTACTCTCTATCTATTCTATCTATCTCTCTATCTTTATGTCGGTCTGTCTGTCTCCGATTCATAGGATCATGGAGTAGGAATGTACCCCATCCTGGCCAGTGTTGTACATCGTCATGGACCATACACAGAGGACCTAGGCCTCCACTCAAAGTTACAGGAATTATCACACCTAAGACGATAACAGTGGTTAAGACAGTAAGAACAAAAACGCGCGCGCGCGCGCGCGCACGTGTGTGTGTGTGTGGGTGTGGGTGTGTGTGTGTGTGTGTGTGTGTCGTGTGTGTGTGTGGTGTAGATGATGCTGAGGTATTGAGCCCTTTGTTTTCAGTTGATCCTGATATAATGGGCTTTTTGTTCCATATAATCCTGACGCATTGAGCTGTTTGTAACAGGTTATCCGTATGTTCTTCAGCTCTTTGTTTCAGATATCCTGATGTTCTGAGTTCTTTGTTTATATCATCCTGATGTAGCTCTTTGTTTCAGATGATCCTGATATATTGAGCTCTTTGTTTCAGATGATTCTGGTGTACTGATCTCTTGGTTTCAGATGATCGTGATTTACTATGCTCTTTGTTTCAGATGATCCTGATGTATTGAGCTCTTTGTGTGAGATTATCGTGATGTATTGATGTCTTTGTTTCGGATTTTATCCTGAGGTATTGAGCTCTTTGTTTCAGATGATGCTGATATACTGAGCTCTTTGTTTCAGATAATGCCGATGGATTGAGCTACCTGGAGAGGCCTTTCATCGAAGTCACTGATGATGTCTTACCTCAAGCCGTGACGCCAGCGAAACTTCCACTTCAGAACTACGAGCCACCCCGTGCTGACACCTTGCAACTCCCTGACATCATCAAGGGCAACACTGACTGGGGGATTGACGAAAAGGACCCGGCGGGTGAGGCAGACACACGCATGGCCCGGAAAAGACAGTCTGCCACCGTTCCAGACGATGGCGACAATGTCAGCAAAAGGAACCCAGACAGCAGAACCATCAGGGTTCCAGACTTGATCCAGCGTCCTCGCCATTCACACTCAAAGACGTTGGTACAATCAGACATGGGCACTGTGCGTGACATGGTGATGGGGAAGAGGCAGTTTGGTCACGTGCTTGGGAAGGGGTATAAGATCGGAAAGAGAGAGAAGATGGAGGGTAATGGACCGGAATGTATGTGTATGAAAGTAAGCGGCAGTTTGGCCGCGTGCTCAATGGAGGATACAAAATAGGAAAGAGAGAGGACGCCGCGGCTAATAGCCCAGACATGTATACGTATTACAGTAAGCGGCAGTTTGGCCGAGTGCTCAATGGAGGGTACGAAATAGGAAAGAGAGAGCATGGAGAGGCCAATAGCCCAGACATGTATACGTACGGCAGTAAGCGGCAGTTTGGCCGAGTGCTTGGTGGAGGGTACAAAATAGGAAAGAGAGAGGGGCTAGAGTCTTATAACCCAGACATGTACATGTACAACGGTAAGCGGCAGTTTGGTCGAGTGCTCAACAGAGGGTACAAATTGGGAAAGAGAGAGAAACTAGAGGCTAATAATCCAGACATGTACATGTACAACGCTAAGCGGCAGTTTTGGTCGAGTGCTCGGTGGGGGGTACAAAATAGGAAAGAGAGAAAGGCCAGAGCCTTATAGCCAAGACTTTGTGCATAAAGACAAGCGGCAGTTTGGTCGAGTGCTTGGAGGGGGTTACAAAATAGGAAAGAGACAAAAGTTACCAGCTAACAGCTACAGACAGATTTGTTCTTGCATGAAAGTAAGCGGCGGTTTGGTCGAGTGCTCGGGGGAGGCTACAAAATGGGCAAAAGAGAATCCAGTTTTGGGGGTAGAAATTCAGACGAACAGGAAACCGATGAAGTTCAAACGAGTAAGAGACATTCTGGTTCTGTCTTACGAGGCGGGTACCAAACTAGAAAAAGAGACATGGCGGAGAGTGTTCATACATACATAGATGATCTGCTGGAGAGAGACGGGAACAAGCAACAGTTTGGTCGGACGCTGGGAGGAGGGTATAACCCAGATATGAATGTGCAGGAAAGAAAGAGAAGCCAGCACCAGTTTGGTCCAGTCCTTGCTGATGGCTACAAAATCGGAAAGAGAGGGAGGACAGGACATGATGATTTGACCAGGAGGTCCATTTGGGAGCCCGAGACTCCATCAGAGAACAGATATGATGCAACGTCAACTGGCGACATGCCTTTCGAAACGCCGTCAGCCTTGACCCTCTTAGTATACACTTGACCATCACAACGCTGAATCAGATGAATATAGGCCATCCGATTTCCCAAGACAGTGGGAGCAAAACAGTATACCAGTTGGAGCTTTCCCTGGCGAGTCTCCTACTGAACTGAACCAAAACAGTATACCAGTTGGAGCTTTCCCTGGCGAGTCTCCTACTGAACTGAACCAAAACAGTATACCAGTTGGAGCTTTCCCTGGTGAGTCTCCTACTGAACTAAATCAAAACAGTATACCAACTGGACCTTTCCCTGGTGAGTCTCCCACTGAACTGAACCAAAACAGCGTATCAAGTGGACGCGTGCCTCCCTATCATTCACTGGAATGGAGCCGAAACAGATTACCTGTTGGGCACATACCTGTAGATCTGTCTATTTCCAACAGTGTTGAGGTGAAGCAGTCTCTTTCTTTTCCCAAGTCTGATATCGCCCCTTGGGCTGCTTTCTCCACTAACCCCGGCTCGTTGCCTCCATATTTGGATGAAGGGCAGTTCGGAACTGTTGACCATCACTCAACGTCACAAATCATAGATGTCACATGGTTGATTGACAGTCTACTGAAAGAGGCAGAGCGCTTATTAAAACTGTTAGTGACACCTTCAGAGTCTGATAGTGCGCCTCCTCCATTCTGCCAGCCGGACATCGTGGAGACCCCTGACCCTTCGCGCGATGCAGGACCATTTCGAGACATCAAAAGAAGCAGCCCAGTTGACCCCACGCTTCTTTTTCTCAGAGTCCAGGACTGGCTAGAGAAAAGCAGCCACACAAACGTATCTCTGGCAGCGGTGAAGCGAGTTCCAAAAATGTCGCTCTGAATCATGAACGGCTTCCACATTCAGACAGCCATTTGGCTGACGGGGAAGCCAGTCACAGGCATTCCAGGGAAGAAGGCAGCGCTGAGGATGGTAGCACAGTAATCAGTAAAAGACAAAGCCTTCCTCAACATAACGCGGAGAGCCCCAGTAAACGCTGGTTTTTCAAAGTGAAGTTTCCTAGAGGATACAAGCTGGGGAAACGAGTGACAGATCGCAACCTTGAACTACCGAGCTCGTGGGAGATCCTGGATTTCCTCAGCCTTCAGAGCCCGTGGATGGAGAGTCGTTTCACATCATGGGCAGCTTAGTGGACTATGTCAAACGACTTAAACAAACCTTAGGTCAGCAAGGTACCCAAGCCAAAAACAGATTTACGTGGAAGAATCCGTACGGTTACAGGAAGAAAAACGTGAAGCTCAGCTCAGAGAGCGCACGAATCTTACCACAGATCATCCGTGCAGCATGCATTCCTTCATGCTGGCAGACGCTGATGATGAGAGTACCCCTCTCTGTAAAACACCCCCCCAGACTGTCAGCAAGTTCTTACGTCTTCTCCCTCTCACCTCTGCTGGCGTTAACGTTGCACGCCAAGACACAGAGTCTCCTGCGTCAGAAACACCCCAACGTTCGAGAGAGTTTGGCCAGATGGTTCGGTATCTCGTTGACCGCCGAAACGAAGCTCACGACCCCCAGCTGAAGGCCACATTGCCCAGCAGACGACCCTGGGAGCTGGAGGTCTGGAGCCCTGTGGGGTTCCACTACCTACGAAAGCGAGACCAGTCTTCAGACAACACATCGCCGTGGGAACAATTCCCGCTGGAAGAGTCAGAACAGAACCCTGCTGGGCGACAACCGAACTTAGCGAACAGGGTCTTGGAACGGATTCTCAGAGGCGACAAAACTGGGAAAAGTCCAGGAAACGTGCCCCTGAGCGTTGAAGACAATAACAATAAGACACAGTCTCATGCCCTGCACTCCCCTGTATCAACACAACCAGGAGAAGATATGCTTCACCCAAGTACAAGCAAAAGGTTTTGGTGGAGAGTGCTAGGTGGCTACAAAATGGGCAAAAGGACAGCGCCTCCTGAAAATCGCAGCGGGGTTAAGAGACCTGTTCCAGTACGGCAGTGTCAGACAGAACAGCCAGGAGGTCGCCCCAGACTTGGTTCCTGCCGTCAGGACAGAATCTGACGAGGTCCCCAGGGAGAAGAGAGTCTTCTGGAGACTGTTTCGTGGTCATCTACTAAGAGATGGGATGCCCCGGCCAGGCGCAAAACTTCGCTCACACAAACTCAACACGCTAAAAAGAGATTTGATCTATCGAAGATAAGAAAGCTTTTAAAATCGGTCAACAAACTTTTCACGGAGACTCCTGATGACAATACACCTGATGATGAACTGATGTGGTTGATTAAGGAATTGAAAAATTTCATGCTCTTGAATTTATCAAATAATAATTTTGAGACGAAAATCACGAAACCCCGAAATAAACGTGCCATCACATCGGCAGGCAGAGGCAATAAATCTGAAAATCAAACAGAAAATACAGTAAAGCAATTCAGGAGCAAACTCAGGAGAACCTTTGGGCTAGAGAAACACAATGCAGTACTTTCTGATAATGGAACAGGACTTGAGTACCCTGACTCAAAAGAAGAAGAAACCAAAAACACAGGACAGAAAGTACTGAGCGGCTTTGTATTAAGAAAACACAGATTCAGCCTGGTACCTGGACATGAAGACACGGCAGCCGATGATGACTTTAGGAACAGCAAACCAAGAAAACAATCCTCGGACTCAAAGAGTGCGGGACACAAACTCGGCAATCAGCTGGTGGCTTATCCTTCAGGTCTAGCTTATGCCGATGAAGCAAAAGATACAACGACGCCAAGTCTGGAATTAACATCATGGGGAAGCGTTTTAGCTGATGCATATAAACTCAGAAAGCGCCCTCTTTCTAAAGTTCCACGACATTTCATTCAAACAGTCGAAAACTATTTTTTCGAATAAAAATTCAAATTTAGGGGAAAGGTACTGGGGGGAAAAAGGACAGGATTCAAAACTGCAGGGATCCTTAGAGCTGGGCAGGTAGTGAGTCGTGGTGTGAACACAGGGCTGAAAGCTTGGGTCAGGAAGCAGATGTGAAGAATCGTCGGTGGAGCCAAGTGCAGGCTGGTGGACCTCAGAGTGATAAGCTCGCTCCAGTCCAGCGCCGCTCTCAGTCCACCAGGGGATGAAGGACAATGAGGAAGAAAAGACGTTCCGATGGGGCACCGACATAACACAGCTCTGGCAACAGCTCACACACACCACGACGCACAACCACCTCAGCCAGGCCCGCCACCTGACCATCCGGACAATGGTCAAAAAATGACCACTGCGGAACCACCCACAGTTAGCCGCTTGGGTTCTCAGGAGGCCGAAATCTGGAAGCACCTCGCAGACTTCCTGTTTGGTGACCATGTGGACGACAACCCGGGGGTCCTGCTGGAGTTTCTGGATCCTTCCTCCTTCACATCAGCTCCAGAGACAAAAGGCGCAGGCATCATAGAACACAGCCCACAGCCGAATCTAGGTGGTGTCGCCATTGCCAAAGTAAAGGGCTACAAAGAGACGTGAATGCCAAAGATGTCACAAGACGTGAATGCCAAAGATGTCACAAGCCACAAAACAAAGTCAAAAGAGGAAAAGAAGAAGAAGAAAAGAAGAAGAAGAAGAAGAAGAAAAAGAAGAAAGAAGAAGAAGAAGAAGAAGAAGAGAGAAAAGAATAAGAACAAGAAGGGAAACAACGCATAAGCGTCAAAATAGGCTGACATCAATGTAAGTCTTAGTCTTGGTAACTGTTTAATAACCCACACAGATACATGCATTCCAGGATAAAGTTGGGTTTGTTAGCTGACGCCAAGAATATGACTGTTATTTTTCTTGAGACATATTCTCATATGTGCTATGTCTTTCTGGCAGACACACCGGTTGGTGATTTTTTTAATATATAATCTTTATAAATCTTAGTACCCATCGTTAGTCAATTCTGTTACATTGCAGTGAATGTGGTTTCAGGCTTGTCATTTCAGTAAATCTTAGAAGAACATTTGAATTGATTAAATCTCTGAATTGAAGTTTAAATATTTCCTGCACGTGCACCTTTTTCTTCCTAATTTAAGAAAACAAATAAGAGAGCTGTTGTCAGTACTAACATACATTTCATTTCCCCAAAGACATGGTCATCACAGCTCCTGTGGTAATGCTTATCCAGACCTTAAGACGTGTTGAAATTAAGGCAGCTAACCTTCACGAGCCGATGATCCTTCCAAGTTTTGGTGTCAGTCTGAGGCTCCAGTCACCAGAGCTACAGAGGCAAGAGAATAAGTACCGTTGCTTCCCGCCACTAGGGATCCCATGCCGCATATGGCAGGCATTCACCACTTCCTGTTGATCTGAGAGGTCCCCTGCTTCCTCTTCACATGCTGGCTGACGGTTCGTCTCGTTTCACCACTGATAAAGTCAAACAATTTAAGTTTGAAAAAAGTATACGCATGATGGTTTGTGGGCAAAAAACCACTGGCAGGCAGTGAGCAAGCGTCCCTGAACAGTGGGCATTAACAAGCTGGTATCGCCTGAGTGAGCACCCCAGCCAGTTGAACAATTCTCTCATGTGGCACAGGTTGTGCTGCTGCCCGGAAATGACTAGTGACTTGCACAAGCCAACAGGACTCTCGACAAACACGAATGTTGGCAAAGAAAGGCAAATATACTTGTCCTCTTCTCTGTATGTCTTTGGTTCCATATAGAAAGTAAGAAACCAGTACAGTTCCTTCTCTGAAAAAAGTGCCACAGTAGCTGCAGCCCGATGTTTCGTGAGTTTCCCCTCCTTTTTCTGGTCTCACCCTCACTGATAGTGTTCGAAGATGGTGACTTTTTCTTTCAACGGCTCATCATCAAAAGTTTTTACAAATGACTTAACGTACCCGCGTCTTAGCCTACTTAAAGTACCTAGTAGGTTGCAGCCCCTAGCCTGCTTAATAAATGTTTTAAAAAGATGTGTATGTTCTTCAGTTTGGGAAATATGTCAAACGAAAAATTAAATGTAAAGGCTGTTTCGCTGAGAAGTGTGTATAAAAACAATGTCAGGAGACAGACGGACGGTTTGCACAGCTTCGTGTGTGACTTTTTTAAACAAGTCCATTTCCATCTTCACCTGCCCATGCGTGCGTTTTCTGCCATTTACAGTTCACCTGTCTGTCAAACTCTACTCTCTCCCACGTGTCCTTTCCCCCCCATTATCTCCACATTCTACCACCGCCGTCATCACCTATTCTTTATGTTATTCACCCAGACACTACGTCATGCTGCATATCAGATCTCTGTACGCCCCAGACCCCACTGTCACAATTCTAACCACGCAGACCCACTCAGTTCAGCTCAAGAGGGCTAGCTAGGAAAGTAAAGCTTCAAAACGAGATGACAGGGCCGAAAATGAAGAAATTTTTCAAAAGAAACGGTATTAGTTCCACCAGACGATACAAACAGATTAGAGGACAAAACACGATGCATTTTCGACCTTTTGGGTCCTCTTCAGGCAAAAACAAGCAACATTTAGGACAATGAAAACGAAGGATGTGTTTTCATCCAACACCCATTTTGCCCCGAATATGAGAAGGTAAGTGGTTACTCGTTCTTCGTGTTCATTGTCTTAAATGTTGCTTTGTGTTTTGCCTGAAGAAGACTCAAGAGGTCGAAATGCATTGTGTTTTGTCTGCAATCTGTTTGTTGTATCGTTTGGTGGAGCTAAAATCGTTTCTTCTGAAAATTAGCCACGAAAGACCAACTGAGGACCGAAAACCAGTCTGAAATCAAACTGTTTGTGAATAACGAACAAGTGCGCTAACTCTTAATCCCATGACGAAATCGTCACGCACCCATAACTCCAAACGATGTCAGCAGCATTCGTTAATTTCTCTCTCTCTTTTTTTTTTTTTTTTTTTTTTTTTTTTTTTTTTTTTTTTTACTATTCTCTGCTTCAATTAAGATTTCCTTTCAAACTGTTCGTGCACGACACTAGCTCAAGTTTAAAAACCAGCACCTTCAGACACACACACAAAAAAACACACTGAGAAAAAGCTGAAAGTTCTGTTCAGTTTATTCCAGTTTTGTTTAAAGTCCGTGAAGAAAATCTCTCTCTCTCTCTCTCTCTCTCTCTCTCTCTCTCTCTCTGCCAGGACATTAGTACAGCAGTGGGTGTGTTAATTAAAAGGTTAAGTCCTGCAGCCTAATAGCGATAAGGGCAGTGAACTGTGAGAGGTGCGCGGCATCACTATGATAGGGGGCAGGGCATTATGGAAGCCAGAGTCCACTGACCCCCCTCCTTCCACTGCCTCACCCTTTCCTGTTACACTTGATCTATCAGTGTATGTATGTAAATATATAAATAGACAGACATATGTAGATAAACAGCAGATAGATAGACAGACAGACCCATAGATGAATGGTTGTACGTGTGCGTGTGTGTGTATGTATGTATGAATATATGTAAATATATAGACCGACAGAAAGACAGACAGACAAATAGAGAGAGACATATATAGATAAACAGATAGACAAATAGATAGACAGATGTACGTGTGCTATGTATGTGTGTACGTATGTATGTATGCATGCATGCATGCATGCATGCATGCTTGTATGTATGTATGTACGTATGAATATAGATAGATAATCCATGGATAGATAGACAGATCTGCCCGCGTGTATGCGCACGCACGCGCAAGCGAAATCAAGTTGTAAACTCCACATGTAATGAGTGCTGAATGGCTTCTTGATTGTTTTGATGGCCTTGAAGGTCTTATCTTACCACCAACATCGTCTGAGATAACACTGCACTACCACTAATTAATCACCCATTATTATTATTCTAACTAAAAGAGTGCTTGCACCTGGAAAGTTCGATTTTAACCCATTGTAGTGAAGATCACGTACACATACTTAACTGTAGGTTGATGTGCGCTGCAGTTTCGATGTGATGCAGGCCCAATGCCTCACTGCAAACCCCTCGATTTTAAAGTGTTGCATTTGTGTTCGATATTTTTGCTGGATTTGTTTCAGCTGACATACATCAACATATTTTTTTACACCATGCCCACCATGTACTGGTGTCATTTATGGAGTCATGCTATGGCAATGTGTTGTTGTTGTTATTGTTGTCGTCGTTGTTGTTGAATTAGATCCAGCTTGCCTCAGCTCACAACCTTTTTTTTTACACGGGTGAGGGCTGGTTTAGGTGCTTTACTTTTGGATTGGAAACTGTAGTTTCACAAGCAGCACGCATTCAACATACAAAAAGAACTTGCAGAGACAAGGGCCCCTGGAAGGAGTTCCTAGGGGAAACCCTCTTCACAGCAAACTAAAAAGATAAGCCAATAGAAATAAACATTTGGCCAGCCGTTGTGGTGCACTGGTTAGCACCATGGATTCTGGGTTGGAAGATTTTGGGTTCGATTCCCTTCAAAGGCATTTAATTGTAGGCAGAGTCAGCCCTGACCTGCTCCTACACAGAGTTGAGTTTGCTATGAGCTCAGTTGGAAAGAGTGGAACCACACAATTGAGTTCTATATAACTTATGGATGTATCTCCGACAATGTCGCTGCAATTTTCTGACCAGTACTGCAGGTGTCTGTATCTCTCAGGCCTTGTAGTTGCTGGGATATGTTAGAAAAGGAAGCATAGTGTACAGCCCTGTCATGCAGTATCAGACTAGGATGAAGCTTCCTAGCATCCTCTTTATCATCCTCACCCATCAACATAATAGAAATTCTCATTTTCTGTGGCCCGTCATGCCTTGCTCTCATTGTGACCTCAGTCTACATTTCTTTTCCATATCTGCGCCTTTGGGCGAGTTTGTGTCAAGGTCACCGTTACTTGCAAGTTTAGGGGTTGTCATTGGACAGACATGGTGGGTACCCTCTATAGGGGAACTCTCACTAACACTAGCTCTGAAACTGTGGAATTATTGTCATGGGTAGGGGGCTGGAGTCCTGTCCTGTGTTTGTTTCATCGGAACAGGCCAAACTGAACACACCGAACGAACTCACTTGACAGAAACGCAGCGTCTCCTGGTGGGTCGCCTTATAATGACTTGACATTGGCTGCTAACGGGGGTAGCCAGTGCTGGGGCTGCAATAGCACAATCCAGGATGCGGCTGTGGGTAAAGAGCTGGTATGAGCAGTGTGGGAATAACGCCACTTGAGTGGTATGGAAGATGAGAAAGCAAAAGAAAAAAAAAAAAAAAAAAAAAAAACCAAAATATATATGCAGTTCCACATGAAGGTGTCTCTCAGCTTGAATTTCACACAGATCGTATCAGTTGTGACAGTAAAGGAACATTATGTGATACAAAACAGTATAATTCAATACAGTGGAATATGGGATGGTAGGGAGGTCGGGGATGGCTCAATGTGGTCAACTGGACTATACTTAACCCAAACTGGACTGAGAGACCGTAAAGTGAGAAGTTCAACGGCAATCGAGAGTAATGTCCCTTGAAAGGGCACCATGGATGGGATGAAAAACAATGAAAATCCAGTTAACACTGGTACAGTTAAACAGTTGGTTTTTAACCTTATCTTGAATATCCAGCTAACATTACTACAATGATAAACCTGTGTTTGTTTCTCACTGAGACCTTATCCTGTACTGAGATAGAAGAGATTGGTGACTGTGTGTTCTCCCTTGTTTGTTCGTGTTTTGAATGCCGTTTGTCATGCCTGAAGAGGACCAATGGGTCGAAACACAGTATGCCTGTCTTGTGATTTGTTTGTTCCATTCGTTTGTCAGCTCAATAATTCTACTTTTGCTTATATGTTTCAATTTCTGGTTGTGGTCACTTTGAAACTAACTATCCATGTAACATTACCACAGTAATAAAACTAGTCTTTTGACAACTTGGTCTGAATATCCTGCTGACATAACCACAGCAGTAAAACCAGTCTTTTGTCAGCTTTGTTTAAATATCCTGCAAGCACTGCAACTGTAGTAAAAACCAGTCTGTAGTCGACTTTGCCTGAATAATCTGCTAACATGTCTGAATATCCTGCTAACATATCTGAATATCCTGCTAACGTGTCTGAATATCCTGCAAGCACTACCACTGTAGTTAACTCAGTCTTTTGTCGACTTCGCCTGTATACCCTGCTAACATGTCTGAATATCCTGCCAACACAACCACTGTTGTTGTAAAACCAGTCTTTCATTGACATTGTATAAATATCCAGCTAATACTACCACAGCAGTAAAACAGTCTTTTGACAACTTTGGTCTGAATGTCAAAAAAAAAAAAAAAAAAATCACTGCGCAGCAACAAAATCAATCTTTTGACAACTCTCAATCCTACTGAACCTCCCACAATAACAAAATCAGTCTTTTGACACACAAATGTCAAAATATCCTAAAATTCACGCATTAATAAAATCAATCTTTTGATAAGTATGTTTGAACAACCTGCTCGCATCCCACAATACAAACAATCAGTCTTGTAACAACTTGGTCTGAACATCAAGCAAACAACGTAAATAGCAAAAACAAAAACAAAAAAAAAAATGAAACAAAAAAAAGAAGGAAAGAAAACAAAAGATACTAGTGTTTTGACTATCTTTTAAGGCAGCAGGTCCACTAATGTGAGGACAGACAAAAATATTTTGAAATTAATAATTGGGGGGGGGTACATGCGTGTGCATGCATGCATGTGAATGTTTGTGTGTGTATGCATGTGTGTGTGTGTGTGTGTGTCTGCGTGTTTGTATATGTATGTGTGCGTGTGTGCATGTGTGTGTGCATGTGTTGTCAGTGTGTGTGTGTGTGTGTGTGTGTGTCCCTTGATTGTTTTGCCATTTCACCTTCTGGATCCCCTCAACGGCGTTACTCCAGCACTGCTCACTTCAGTTCCTTTAGACAGTGCTCCACCCAGACTGTCCTGCAGATGTCCCAGCACCACATTCCACAGGAAGCAATCAAGTCACCATAAGGAAACCCACCACCAGAGAGGAGACACTGTCTGTGCTGAGTCAGGTGGTGTTAAGTGATGCTCGTTCTGGTCCAACATGTGCAGGACACCATTTACTTAGTCCTCCAATAGAAAAACACAATGACTGCTTAGCCACCAGCCACACAGGGATTCATGTCCCCCTTCAGAGGGCGCCACCACGTCAACCTGGTGACAGTGCCCTTGAACTCCCCAGTACCAATGACCATGAACCCACCACATGAGTTCACCACATGGCTGTAGACAGGAAATCAACAAACCATCATGTGACAGAGCATAGTGGGCCACAGAACTTAAGACTTTTCGCTTATGATGACCAGAGAAGACTGGAGAGATGAAGATGGTGTTACATCTTCCATCTTCCGGATTTCCATTCTGATTGCAGACTACATGTAAGGGTCTGACTCATAGAGAATACAGCCTCTCCCAGGCCAGAGAGATACAGACGCCTGCAGAGTAAGGAAATTTGAGCAATACTCCCAGAGACGCATCGACTATGAGGACAACACTAGTCACTGCACCATGGTGGCTAGTGAAAATGATTATTATAACCTGAACATATTCGTTCCCCACTCATTTATTGTTTTCAACATAAATCACCAAGCATGCAAACACCAAAGTAAGCAAAGGACCGAATTCATCTTCAGGTATATAGATATGTATTTTATGACATTTTTCACTTCAACAATTAATTACATGTGCACACATTTTATTGTCTGTTACACGCATGCACACACAGACGCACGCACGCACACATGCACATACACATGCACACACCAAGTCACACTTTTTTTTAATATTCTTTACACACACACACACACACACACACACACACACACACACACACACACACACACACACATGGACACACACACACACATGGACACACACACACACACACACAATTTCACAAGGTGCACTCACAGCCTCTTACAACAGTATATCCCTGCAATAACACAACCAGTCGACACATGGCAGCATTATTAAAGAACAAAAAAAGAAAAGAAAGAAAAATCAACATTAAGTCTCTGAAACATGTACATCAAGCAGTGTAAAGGTTAACACTCAGATCACCATATAAAAGTTTCAGCCCTTCTTGAAACATTAGCCTTTCCCCACACTTAGAAATCCTAATATTCTCTCAGATTTCATTAAAACAACCCCCACCACCCACCACTCTTCATCCTTCCCTTCCTTCTTTCACCAAAAATTTGTCAGTTTTCCCCAAATGATTTTACTTCCCATTCTTACCCTAATGTCATGAGCAGAATTTTTTCCCTTGTCAAAAATTAAAAAAAAAAAACCTGGTGTGGGCAATAATACAACCCTCCAATATCTGCATTGAAGAAGACCAAATACTCTTCTTTTTTTTTCACTCATTGGAACTCATTTCAGATCAGCTGGAAGTCAACCTGCTGTTTGGCCAGTTCTTGTCTGAGAGTAATATCTACATGCCAGTCAGGTGTATCTCTGTATTTTCCTATCCATACCCTTCTGAGACGCCCAAGGGAGACGATAGGAATGACAAAGTCCTACGAGGTAAGGTCCTATCCTTCGCTTCCCCTAACCTTCAAGAAGCCCTGAGGGAGATGCTAAGAATGACGAAGGAAGTAGTCAATGACGGTGGAGAAAGCGGCGAATCCAGCGGCACCCAGCAACCCTGGCTTCAGACCAGCTGCACACACATAAATCACAGGACGTTATAAATGAACATGTTGTCATTCTGGTGGTGTGGTGTAAAAGCAGACCCCCTTCTCTCCCACTCCACTGGGATGGATATCGCCCTCAAACATGCCTAGCCCCAAAATCTTTCCATTGGGAACAAACCATGTAAACACCAGGAACAAACTGATATTTTCACAAAATTTGCAGAACTCATATTCTTTCAAAAACATGTGATACTAAGAAGATGTACACACATGTTCACATTTCCACATAACTTCAGTTCCATGACAATGGAGAATCAAAGAATATACACTTGCACATCATGCTTGAACGAAACTGTCCCTTTCTGTCTTTCCTGTAACATCGCTACAGTTTATTTCTTTTCATTTCCTGAAAGTCTGTTGATCTTTTTTTTTGTTTGTTTGTTTGTTTCATCTTAGAGGCAGTATTTGCAATCCAAATTCATCAGTCATACACACAATGGTTTCCTTGCCACAGCTATGTATCTATTTAGCACAGGTCTTCTCTTAACTTCCAGCTTTTCTGTCTCTTGCATAGCCATTCTAGACTAAAGCACACGCACACAGTCTTTCAGTTACAACTTCCTGTCTGCAGTCATGTTTGACCACCTGTGAAAAAAGGTATTCCCAATTATTTTCTTGATGAGCCTTTATTCTCTGTAACATGTGATCAGCAAACATAAAGCCCGGAACTGCCATTGCCTTTGATGATTTTTCATAACAAATACATGTACTCCACGACAACAAACATCACTGCATCCTCTGTCATAGAGCCTTCTGGATGTTTATCCCTTGGCCACTGCTGATTAACATACTGGCCAGTGAGAGACTGTAGCATCTTTGTCATGGGATGAAATAGGTAGATAAGGCTACCATAAACCACTGTCTGTCTCATATTAAATTCCTTGGGACAGTAGAAGTTTATTCAGGTGAAGCCATACCTCCGATATCTGTTGAAAGTACAGTTAATCTCTTTTAAATCAATTCCGACTAACCTACATTCTACACAGTTCAGCTGTCATTGAATGCAACAATGACGATGACTATTACTATTCCACACAATTGGAAGCCTTAAGTTATACTATAGTTGTCCAATGCATTGCTAATCAATGGCAGGTCACCCAAGAACTACAAAACTTGTAAACAAAAGGACAAATAGGATAAATTGTATTATACACCTAAATTAAATCAAAAATGGATGATGATCATCGGGACATCCATCAGTTTCATACAGTCTGAACAAATCAAACTGAAGTCAACCAAAACTTAAGTGACAATCTTTCTTGTGATCCATAAGCAGCAAAATAAAACCAGTTCTAGCTTAACACAAAATTCATGTCTTTCATAGGAGACAAGGAGTTGTGGGCTGGCAGGATATAGCAAATACTTTTCTGTCAGTGGCTGCGGGAAAAAAAGGAAAATCAAAAACTGTAAAAACAAACAAGAATTTTGTTCTCTTTTAATCAAGTATTTATTGCACTGATAATAATTGGTCTGTGAATACACTCTAAATCCTTGTGCACTGTACCTCTAAAGCCGATGACACCGCCCACTATGGCTCCGGACAGGGGTCCATTGGCCATGTCACTTTTTCCACGGTACTGTAACACAGAGAGATTGTCACCTGCAGCAAGTTGTGTACATTATATACAAGCATTAATGGGCAGGACATGACAACTACATGCACAAATACTAGCACTGATACATGTTTGCATACATGAGCATATCCATGATTACACACTGGTGAACACCAACATCCCTGTCCAGTCCACCTTAGCCTTACCACATCTACACACACATGCACGCACCCCCACACACATGTAAGCACGCACACACACACACACACACACACACACACACACACACACACACACATGTAAGCATACACACACACACACACACACACACACACACACACACAGAGCCATCAAAATGTTCACTATCATTGTTTTCACGCACAGCCATCAAAATATTCACTATCATTATTAATATATTAACAAGATCATAATTAAGTATATTTTTACACACACTAGCTAACTGAATGCCCTTGGAATTTACAATGAACTACTTACACAAGTACATACATCAAGCTAAAACCTAAATTAACAAGAACAACAAACATAACCTACAAAAAAAAAAAATGCATTCCATAATCCAACACTTCACTTCTCATCAAAATGCACCACCACCCACTGACCCAGTTTTGCCCTCTCAGTCCCAGCAATAAAACAAGTAAGGTAACTCTTGCTCCCAAAAAAAAATAACTCTCCATAGGAATGCTGCTTACCACACCGAATCGTCTAGCAGACATGACAGCACAACTCACACACACAAACTCCATCTCACCACCATTCACAACGTCTCAGTAGAATAAACTAATTTCTTTAAATCAAAAAGCACAGAAAGAAACATTTTTCCAGTTTGATTTGATGCAGAGCTGAACAAAAAGGGCTTAATCTAATGGGCAAAGGCATGCAGACCAAAAACTTCTGTGTGAACATACGAAAGTTGAAAACTGCGGGGAGAGGCCACGCACGCACGCCTGCCCGCCCACACGCCCCCACACGCCGGCACACACGCACCTCACAACATAATGCGTACACAAATTCAGAAATTGTCTGACGCACGCCTGTTAAGGTCAAAATAACTGCAAAAGTTGCGCACACAAATGTACTCACAAATACCATTGTTTTCCCATACCTATAACAGGAGCCCCAACTGTAAGCTGTTTTAAAAGGTGGGCTGACCTTATCTTGAAATAAGATTCAATATAAAAAGGTTATTCTTAACCTTAGTCAGTTAGCACAACTATTCTTGAAGATGATTTTCTGGGGGTGGGGGGGGGGGGGGGGGGGGGGGGGGGGGTTGCCTGGTTTACCATCAAAAATAAGGTAGATTTTCAAGCACACATCCAATTCTCTCTCTCTCTTCTCTGAGTCTCTCCCAGAGACACAGACACATATCTCTCTCTCTCCCTCTCTCTCTCTCCCTCTCTCACCAAGGGGGTAGGAATGGGGGTAATGGGGGGTGAGTTGGGTAGGAATGGGGGTAATGGGTGGGTGAGTCAGAAAACCTGAGCACACAATCAGAAACCTGAGCCAGAGACAGACAGACACAAACAGACATACAGCTCTAGACAGAGACAGTGACAGAAACAGACATACTATGTCACATAGTGAGTTCAACCACTTTCACATTTCAAAAAAAGAACTTTCTTTAAAGCTTTACTGAATACAGCATTCTGACTGACTCAAAAGTTTAACATTATTTAGTATGAGTTCAAAACAGAAAAAAAAAAGGACTGTTCAAACAGCATCATGATTCAATGAACACACTTTGGGGTAATCATTGGTTCCTTTAGAAGTTTTGTGACCCTTTGTGAAAAAGAGTTCCATAATTTAAACCTTGACAGGGACCTTCAAACTGGCGTCAGTTCACAAACAGCACTTCATACTTCACTGATAACCTGGCTCTTGAAGTTGAAGTTGAGCCAACGATATTTGGAAAGCTACGCAGTCAAAAACTACAATGTCCCAGACAAGTGTCCTCATTTTCTCTGCAGAAGAATCTGGTTCCTGTGCTTTATTTTTCTTTGAAGTGGCAGTGAAGAGTTTAAGCCTATGTCACCCTTTTTTGACAAAACATGAAATACTCATACACGAGGACGTCTCATTTGGCGAAAAGCTCTGACAAAAACTTTCAGAAGGTATTTGCTAGTCACAGACATAACACAAAGCTTAAAGTATGCACATCTCTATGTGAATCAGGCGCCCTGTATAAAGACTGAAGTGCAAATTTGACAAAGCAAATCCAAAACTATTTCCTTAAAATGACAGTTTTGAAACATAAGAGTGAATCACAAAATCAAATGGAAATTAACAAACACACACACACACACACACACACATGACATCCACACAATGACAGAGAAGGACAGAGAGAGAGAACACCAAAGAGAAAGAGAGAGAAAGAGAAAGAGAGAGGGAGAGAGAGGGGGAGGGGAGATGCACAGAGAGAGAGAGAGAGAGAGAGAGAGTGTGAGAAAGAGAGAGAGAGTACAGGGAGAACAGACTAAAAGAAAAAAAAAAAAGCTTCAAAGAAAAAACAAGCAAATATCATTTACTTACGCTCTCAAGTAGACACTCAGTGCCAGCAAACATGGCTCCAATCATGGCAAAGTTTTTGCCGTAAGACAGTGAGCGGTTCTTCATCTCTTTGAGCACCATGCGAGTCGTTGGTTTCTGTTGTCATTGTGGACATGGGATCCACACTGGCGGTAAACAATCCAAACACTCCACCCAAGGCAAAGCCTGTAGACAAGTTAATTTTAGCACAAGATTTTACTGTATGTCATGAAGTTATGACTTATGAACAACAAGGAGCTAGCTATCTAGTGCCAAGTCAAATTGAAATGCATCAAGAGCCCTCAAGCAAGACTGTCAAAGTTCACTTTACACTACTCCTCACTCATTTCAGCCCCATGTTTCATGTAGCACCCAAAAAAAAACTTTGTTCAGGTGTTTTTGAATTCATTTTTAAGTTAAATTTAACACAACATTTTATAAAATACTGTTTATTGACAACATTGTTTTAATTTTGATGTCTAATTATATATACCTTATTACCTATGTCCATTTTACAGCAAGAATACTAAGGTGGTAAACCTAGACTACACAACAAACAAGACAAACAAGCAATTCGATTTTTCTTCTGTCATCCTTTGTCTTGTATCATGATTTCAACGTCCCCCCAGTAATGTTAAAAACCTATTTCACAGCCTCTTACTGCATTGATAATGAAGACTTGTTTGAAAGAGGTAAATAAGGTAGGCAGGCGTACCTAAAACAGAATTTTGCCAAACGTTACTCGTAAACTGTAAACTTACCCATGACACAGCTCATTCCCGATTTGAACGCACATGATTCGAACACAGAATGAACGAAAAGTTCTTCCTTTGTGTCTGTGAGAACTGAGGAATACCGACAGCTGGCAGACTTGAAGCGGTCTTTTATCCGGTCCAATAAAGTCGTGATATGATCTTTAAATCAAATTCTCCTATATCACCATGTGAACCTTGTCCTTTTTCATTCGGGGTCAGCTCTCTGATCCTGGGAGCTGCCATCTTCGCATCAATTAGGAAAGACTACTCTCACAAGTTAGGCCCACTGATGATGTTGTCTTTTTACCAAAAGGTACTCTCACAAGTTAGGCCCACTGACGATGTGTCTTTTTACCAAAATCAGGAAAATTGAGACTGGGTTTTGTGTGTGTGTGCGTGTGTGTGTGTGCGTCTTGTTGGTGGGTGGTGGTGGTGGTGGTGGTGGTTGCTTTTTCAAATTGTCTGTTTGTTGTTTTCCCACCAGCAATTTTCAATGTCGGCTGTCAATATTGACAATAACTGATATGCTGCGTCGCAAAGCTGTGGTGGTAATTAATCAGTTTTCACAACACCATCCATCCCGGTCTTTCATCTTAAGTCGTCTTGCCGGCACGAACCTGGATTTCAAGCAGCTTTGCGCCTTTTGTTAAAACCCTCTGGATTCATCCGTACCATATGATATATATGATATACTACAAGCTTAGATTTCAGTCGAGGAAACTGAAAGTTGCATCTGCAAAGGAACTACACTTTTATCTTAGCCAAAAGGCAGAGAATCAGTCTGTGAAGAAAAAAACAACTGCAGCCTAGGCAAAATGAAGGCAAACTCTTCCCAGGCCCAAGGTTCGTGCTTCTCCAGCCAGTTTCAGTGGGCTGACGTCACTTCCTCTTTGACGGTTCCATATGGCTCCCAGAGTGCTGAAACTGCTGCCGACAAAACCACCCTAATCCAACTGAACCTAAAGTCATGTAAGTTTAGAAGGCTACAAATAGGTGCATCTTACATGTTAAACGGGCTATGGTGACTTCACTATGTATCATATGATATACAGCAGGCTTTAGTGGTAGCATAATTGTGATATATACCCAGGTGTGTGTGTGTGTGTGTGTGTGTGTGTGTGTGTGTGTGTGTGTGTGTGTGTGTGTGTGTGATTTTTTAACATTTCATAAAGCAAAATTTGTGCTACATAGCATCCAAAACGCGTGTGCATTCATATATTATCAATATAGGAGAAATGTGTTATTTTCATTGTATGGTGGTCTTCAGCGGACTCTTTAAAGACTCAAAATTCCTTTTCTCTGTCTGTACAGATGTCAACTACTGAGGAGCACACTTCATTGGACGAGAACAGGGTCGCCTTCAAAGAACACTCAAAGCACATCAGGAACCAACTACACAAACGGAGATTCAAAATGTGGGGGAGGTATGATGGGGTTCGAACCTTTTATATGAGAAAATATCGGAAACAAACCACACAAACGGAGATGCAAAATGCTGGGAGGTATGATGGAGTTCGAACCTTTTTGTGAGAAATATCGGAAACAAACCACGCAAATGGAGATAAAAACTGTGGGGAAAGTAGGAAGGGCTTCGAACCTTTTTATGAGAAAAAGATTGGGAAGGCTGGAGTTTTGAAAAAAAAATGCCGATGAAAATGTGGTGAAGGTATGACTGGATTCAAACCTTTTTTCATAATGAAAATATCATGAAGGCCAGAATAAAACAAACAAACAAACAAACAAACAAAAAAAAACGCTGATATGGCCGGCAGCTAAATGTATTGGGGGCCCTAAATAAGAAAACACCTACGGAAGATAACACTACGAACTGAACGAAGTGCATCGGTCAGACGAACCCGGGGCAAATAGGTGCCAGACCTTTGCACAGCACAATACGGAAGGGACTGACGAGCTGACCAAAATAAGAAATCAGCCTTGATCCCAGACCCCGGACCTTGCTGAGCTTTGGAGGTAGAAGACTGCATAAATCATGCCCAGGCTACGCCATGGGAAGAGGAAGACAGAGGGATTGAACGTGGTTAGACCGGCTGCTGACCCCGAACCACAGAGAGCGCTCAATGAAAGGGACATGATTTTTTTTTAATTAGTGAATGTGTTATTACATACGTAATTACACTTTACTTAATTTTTACACACACACACACACACACACACACACACACACACACACACACACACACACACACACACACACACACACACACACAAATTATAAGGTATTAGACTCTATATCGATCGATTTTTTTTCCTTTTCTCTTTCATTTGTTAATATTACGATGAATACATTATTTACATAATGCTGTTTCATTTTGTGTTTTGAAGAAATAAGCACACATACGCACACACATAGATACACGCGCGTGCGCGTGCACACACGCGCGCATACACACACACACACACACACACACACACACACACACACACACACACACACACACACACACACACACACGCCTTTCAGGGACCGAGAGAATGTTATGGTCTGTTTGCTGACTGGATGAATGAATGATTTACAGTTTAGTGAGTGTGAAATATTTGAAATGTTTAATGTTCTATTATTTTTATAATGGTGTAATCATAAGATAATTGGAAGGTTTCAGTAAGTAAATTGGAAAAAAAAAGTTAGGTGCCAGAAGGGTTCAGTGGGGTTAATTGAAGTGTTGTGTGTGGAGAGAAAAAGAGGTTGACAACGTTTTGGTGTGTTTCCCGGCCATGCCCTGGGACAGGCCGACCCGTGCTGCCATTGGCTGATCACCGATGCTGGAGACCCGGAGCACACCTGAGGGACTGGGAGTGAACGAGTGGCAACTACAGGCATGTCCCCAATCCAGCGGAGCGGTTACGATCACGCACAGACGACAGCAGGCGCGTCACACAACTGCTGGAACGTGCATCGTGTCAACACGCGGGTCGAGGAACATCCATTTTGCTGACCCTCAGTCCTCAACGCTGCACATCGCACACGGCTGACGTCCCACATCTCTCGACTGTGATATCATCTCATGTGAGAGTGGTTGCGTTGGGCTGCCGTTATGCCCCTGACTAGTCAGGACCAGCACATCCGACTTCGGCTTGTTTTGATATCAGAGTGAACGCTCTCCTAGACTAGTTGCTTTACTGGGCTGACGAGTCCAATCTACCCGGCTGTTTGTCCATAGCTGGAGATGGTTTGTTCACTGGGGTGTCCTTCCCCAGGGCTAAGAGCTTATTGCGCGGATCTTGATCGCATGACGCTCCTGTCACTGGATATAAGGGGTATTTCAGTGGAGATAACAGTGCCACCTATTATCCCGCCCCATCCTGCTAGAAACATCGGTCCTGTTGGTCCGGGACTGCTTATTCGACCAGGCAAGCCTGACTTATATCGCAGCTAATCCTCATATCTGGGGGCATTCCCCCTATCCGCCACCCGGGGACCCGCCTGGTTGGGGGTGGTCGCTCATGCTCCAGGGCCTGTGATGTGAAACGATTATGACGGCGTGGACGCATAAAGACATATCCAGATAAAAACTATAGTGGACCACTCCTGTTCACTTCAACACTGTAATGGGGGGGGGGGGGGGGGGGGGGGGGGACGTGCCTTTCAAGACCCTCGTGCAAACAACACCCTGGGCAGGTGCATTGATCTACTCGCCCTTACGCAGTCTCCCTGCTCCGAATTCCCCCCTCCACCCCCCACCCCACCCCCCTCCTTTGGCTCCCAATTTCCCCTGAGCCACTCTCATACACTCCCTGGCTTCCTGATGGCTGGCACTGGGAGCTGACAGTCCCACAGGTGATCGATCAGCTGAACAGTGTGGTTAGGCCTAACAATTCGTACGCTGAAACATTTAGCTGGTTTACATTTACCACGAAAATTTACAAATTGCTGCGTGTAGTGCATAATTGGGTGTTTGGAGATTTTTTTTTCGCTACAATTCTAACTGTTGGACTTCATTGGACTGCTTTAGATAGTTCAATGAGGATAACCAGTTCCCCACCAAGGGAAGTAATATATGGTGCGGACTGAAAGGATTATGCACAAGTTTATTTCCCTTAGTTCACTCGGGGGGGGTGTGTGTGTGTGTGTGTGTGTGTGTGTGTGTGTGTGTGTGTGTGTGTGTGTGTGTGTGTGTGTGTGTGTGTGTGTGTGTGTGTGTGTGCGTGCGTGCGTGCGTGCGTGTTGTTGTTTTAGTTTTTTTTGGTTTGTATTTAATTTATTCATTTTTCAAGTTTGGATCTTGTTTAGATTCCGATTTTGTTAACAACAACTTCTCAGGAGCTTAAAAAGACATTATTCTCACCTTCGTCAGATCTTTTTATTTTTTTTTTTTAGGTTTTTTTAGGTTAGAATGTTTAACAACAAACAAAAAATATGAATCCGTCCATGTTTCTATCAGCAGAAAGGTTGTTGATCTCAGCTTCGTCGAACTTTTTTTTTTTTTTGGATTGAGAATGTTAAACAAAAATGTTTCTATCAAGTAGAAAGCTTGATAATTCAGTGTTACGTCGTTATTTTTGCCTTCAAACACCATTATAGACGCAGCCCCTCACTATCTAACATTAGTTATTCAAATTGACGCTTTTACACACCATCTACAATCATGATGGCACCTTGCTCCTCGCTTATAAATCAGATTTGTCGGTGTGATCTCTTCCTTTTCTTTCTTGGCACTCTGTCTGGAGTGGCTGATGTCTCAATCTTCACACCGCTCCACTTAGTTTATATCTTCAAAAAGTGCCCTATTTTTTTAAACTATCGATTGATTTGATATAGGTCTATCGTTTCAAAACTTTACAGTCATGCAGCATATGGCCTTTAGCGTGTGTGTGTGTGTGTGTGTGTGTGTGTGTGGCGCGCTTGTGTGCACTCGCATCAGAATAATCTAAAAACTCAAGTCTAGTTGCAAAGTGAGGCGAATGCAGGCAGAAATCTAAACAAATTTTAATGTAATTAATAGCGAACCGCCAAGAAAACGACATAGACAAACGAACCACAAGACAAAACACGACGCGTTTTGACCTCTTAGGTCTTCTTCAGGGATTTGAACCCTCAGGACATGAGCACCACCAGCAGCAGCAGCACAACAGCAACACCAGCGGCAAATCTACCACAAGAAAGAGACAAGAGATGGCGACCGATTGTTGGATTGATTAATGAATTGATATGTTAACTGATAGATTGATGGACTGACTGACTGATTGGTTGATTGATTGATTGATTGATTTAGTGATTGATTGACTAATCGATAGATTTGATTGAATGATCAACTGACTGTCTGTCTGACTGATTGATTGATTGATTGATTGATGGTTGATCGGTTGATTGATTGATTCAGAGATTGATTGACTAATCAATAGATTTGATTGAATGATCAACTGACTAACTGATTGATTGATTGATTGATCGATCAATCGATCGATTGATTGATCATTTGTACCTTAAAGGATGCTCAGACAAACTGTCCTTGTCGCGCATTCATCATTACAATACACGACACTCATCGTGGAAAATCATCACTCATGCACATGTAAGCAATGGCATACTGTCAGATCAGTGACGTGACGAAACCAGAGATAGAAGAGATGAAGGCAGACACTCTCTGTCTGTCTGTCTGTCTGTCTGTCTGTCTGTCTGTCTGTCTGTCTCTCTCTCTCTCTCTCTCTCTCTCTCTCTCTGTCTCTCACACACACACACTCTCACTCTCACACACACACACACGCACGCACGCGCGCACACACACACCACACACACACACACACACACACACACACACACACACACACACACATGCAAACACTCGTGTACACACACACATGTACAGAGAGAGAGAGAGAGAGGAGAGAGAGAGAGAGAGAGAGAGAGAGAGAGAGAGAGAGAAAACAACTACACACTAACATTAGACCACCACCACCACCACCACCACCACCCCATCCCCCAAATCCTCCTTCTCTTGTGAAACGTCCATTTGAGGAACCTGCCTTTGACTACAGACTTGAGCTCTTGTGATAACAAAGAGCTTTAGGGCTAAGCATTTACCGTGATCTTTTACCTTCCCCCTTCCAACACGCACGCACGCACACACACACACACATACACGCACTCATTGGATAAGAACCAGCATTGTACAGAAACTGGATCTCTCTCTCTCTCTCTCTCTCTCTCTCTCTCTCTCTCTCTCTCTCTCTCTTGTTGTGCGCGCGCACCAACCCCCCAAAACACACACACACACACACGCACACGCTGGACACACGCACCACTGGATAAGAACCAAACATTATACAGAAATTGGAGAGAGAGAGAGAGAGAGAGAGAGAGAGAGAGAGAGCACTTTATGCACACACACGCGCGCACACACACACACACACACTCACACACACACACTTGGACAATCCTATTCATGGCTGCCAATAATCCACTGCTCTTTCAATCAACAGACAACAACTGCAGCTGAGGAATTGTTTCTGGACAATGCTCAGTACACAAGACGTATTGACTCTGTACCTGTAAAAATGCAATGTTAATGCTGCACCTTTGCGTCTCGTTTTCTTGACGAAGAAGACTTTCGAACCACACAGAATAAACACGCAAACTAAAAAACAACACAGAGGAAACAAAGTCGATCATTCTACACAAAAGATTTACTCTGACGAAAAAAGAAACACAGGACACAAAACAGAATTAGGGGATCTATGTTCAAGACGGTTTAAACAAAGTGCACTTTCTGAGGTCGCACGCCTCAATTAGGATTTTCTACCTAAAATTCTATGTAATCCATGTATGCGTTTTGAGGCCTCCCATAAATTTGAGCAAGTATTTAAATGTTAAACTGATAATTGATCAAAGGAACAACTCCCCACCAGTTATTCTCTTTTTTTCCCGGGGATTTTCAACGATGAAATTACAAACAATCTTCAAATACATGACCTTCCACAT
>JADBJO010020061.1:15000-30000 GCA_016801955.1 Conus betulinus | reverse complement strand
GAAGAAACTGTCCGTAGTGTTCCTCAGTTTTCACCGACTGGATATTTTGGAACTGGACGTGTTTAAAGTGTCTGTTCTTCACAAAGATGGGCCTCCAAAACATGCTTGGGTGAACAGACGACTTGGTTGTATGTCTTTGTCGGTTTATGACGAGTCACTTCGTATCTACTTAAATACACGTTTGGGCTTATGTGAGGGATTTCAATACCATTATCAGACCGCTACAGTTCATACAAACCCAAGGTATTGTGAAGGTGTTAAAACTTGGTTTTCTTTCCATGCAAGCAGCGAAAAAACCCGTGAAGATAAGAAGTGGACAGATGAATTGTTCTGTGCCCTTCTACACCACCTTTCAGCAGCACGTGAATTGCAACCTGGTGCGAGAATGTGAGGGTGGGGAAGACGAGGGGGGTCACTGCCCTTTCAGCAATGAGGTCTGTGGAGGAGACGTGGCGGTAGGGGACGACAAGTGTTACCATCTTCATCTCTCGGACACTCCTCTGTCATGGCATGATGCCCAACAAGTCTGCCGGAAGGGAGAAGGGGCAGCTGGCTGTTATCATCACCAGAAAGGAAGTGGAAGCATTCCTGAACTTGCTTCACGTGGCCAAGACATTGGTTCCATTTTACATTGGACTGACAATGTACAGAAAAGGTTCCCTTGGTGTACAGCAGAATGTGGATATGGGCAGACAACCGCGCTTATTACACGATCAATCAAGGGAGACTATATCTTTGTTCTGAGGAAGGACGTCGGAGCGGTTTACCAGAAGAAATAATGATGGCTGGTTATTACGATCTGGTTTCTATCTGATGGTGGCGTATCACTAAATACCCCCACTCGTATTCAATCTGAGCTGTTTTCATGTTTGTGTGAATACAGACAGCCAGACACAGATGTGACTGGTACGAACTCTGAGGATGGCCTTGAGAGCACACACCTTGGACCCCCAGTGTATGCAGGGATGGCAGAGGACCTAATGAAGCAGAGACACTCCCCGTCGTTAACATTGTGTCCACAGGGTCACTGGACCCACGACTTCCTGGCCTGTGATGGGAAGCAGCCTGTCAGGTGACCTCATACACATCTCAATGTCCACTGATGGTCACAGCAACCAACGGCACCAACTCAGCCCATGACACTGCAGGCCTACCTGTACAGGTGGGTGAAGTGGCCATGTTTGTCTGTGCTGACTCGGTTCAGACACTGCCATACACTCTTGTCTGCAATTTTGCCTCAGACTGCAGGGATGATTCAGATGATGAAACACTTTGCCACCACACACAGGAACATTGTGAAGAACCGGACTATTTATGTGATAGTGGTCAGTGTGTCAGAAGGGGGCAAAGACATACAACCATCAGATTTGACTTGATCAGTGACTGCTACGATGAGTCTGATGAAGCTGGACACCTGCTGAATATTTTCTGGAACCTTGAATTCGACTTCAACTTGCCACCAGTCAGCTTGCCGGCTACTATTGATTTTAGTCATTCATACCAGGTGGTGGTCAGAACATTAGGAAGTGAGACCCAGTGCCCAGACACCCACTTCAATTGTTCAGAGCTCGCTTTCTGTTTACCAGTGTACGTGCGATGTAACGGCATATATGACTGCCCACACACGAGGAAGACGAGATGCACTGTGACAGTCACACCTGTCCAGGTTTCTATCGATGCCGGGGATCCACAGCGTGTGTGCACCCAACTCACCTGTGTGACGGTGTTGTACAGTGCGCGTTGAGAGATGATGAAATGTTGTGTGGCTCCTCTTGCCCCTCACAGTGTCACTGTCAAGGTCTGGCATTTGTCTGTGACCGCCGTTTCTCTGCTGACAGCTTTCCTGAGATCCGTTACCTGGATGCCAGCCATTCTTTGTTCACTTGTGCACACCTGAGCAACAATTCTCTCTGATCTTCTTACGGCTCGCTTCTTGTAATATTCTTTCCATTGTTGACTGCCGATTTGCCAACCTCCAAGTCCTTGATTTAAGCGGTAATCTAATAGAGTCGCTGAGTTTGGAGTTTCTTAACTTCTTGCCAAATCTTAAGGAACTGGACCTGTCGGAAACCGATTACATCACATAGACCCTTCAAACACACTTGTTCAAAACACAGTGTTGGCCAAACTTGATCTTGCCTTCAATTCTCCATTACATTTCTTTGACTGTGAATCGTTTAAAGGCATTCAAACCATTATCAAAGTCAATGTGTCTCATAATTTTGATATGAAACTCAGCGATCGAGGTTTACATGTTTTCCCCTCGTCAAAGAAATCGATATTAGAGGTATTAAATTGGAAACTGTTTCATTATTTGTGTATGCTACTCTGAAACATATTGAGACTATATACACAGATGATTACAGACAATGCTGCAGCAGTGTTTTACCCAAAGTTGAACACTACATAGTTGTGTGTTGCACCTTCCACTGGCATCGCGTCTTGCTCAGATTTGCTGCGATCCCATTTTCAAAGAGTGTGTCTATGGTTCATGGTACTTTTGGTTTTGATTGGAAACGTCTGGTTCTGACTGAAAAGTTTGTAGGCAGAGCAAAACAACAAACTATGAATGTGGAGGCACTGGCCTGCAACTTGTATATTTGTAACTGTATGATGGGTTTGTATTTCTGCATTGTCGCTGCGGGTCAGGTACGATTCCATGGCGATTTTGTATTGCACGAGAAACAGTGGTTGTCGAGTTCAAGCTGTAAGGTTGCGTGCTTTGTGACCTTGGTGTCCTGTGAGGTGTCCTGCCTGATCATTTGCCTCATGGCTGTCGACAGATGCTTGGCTCTGTATGCTTGTTCTGTTCAGTTCTCAGTCTCTACAGTGTGGCTGACTTGCATCATGTCCTGGATGCTGGCTGTTGCTGTGGCAACTATACCCTGGATACCAGGCGTGTCAATGTGGAGTGTCCACAGCGTCACCAGCATTTGTCTGCCCGTGCCGGTTCTGACCAGGCAATCCCAGCTTCAAGCCTACAGCTTTGTGTCCTTGTGGTGTTTAACTGCACGCTCACTCTAGTTACCGCCTTTTGTCAAATCCTGGTCTACCTTTACGTACGTTCCAACTATGTTATTGCAATAGCCAGTCAGACTTCACGGGATATGTTAGTGGCTCAGCGAGTGATGGCCCTTGTCGTCACTAGCATTGTTTGCTGCATGTCAGTTGGTATTGTGAGTATCATGCACACTGCTGGTACAGCAGCTGTAGACAGAAAGGTCATGACGTCAGTGATGTTTCTGGTACTACCACTGGCTCCAACTCTCAGTCCGTTGTTGTACTGTTTCAGTTCACTTGACGAGAGGCTTAAACTGAGAAAAAAGAAGCGCAGCTCATGCAGCTTTTTGAAGCTAAATGTAGGTCACAAATAACAAAGCCATGTACATCGAGTGGACCAAACATCAATAAAGTTAACGTTCCCCAAGCATTCAGATGTGCTGACCACGTAGTTCAGTTTATTGAACAGTGTCTGCAGACACGTCAGCTTAATGTTCAGGACATTGAGAGAGTGCTGGTTTACCATGAAAATGATATACACTCTTCACACTGACAGCACTTTATCGTCATCTTGTCATTATTTTGTCGTCTTTGTTTTTGTCATCGCCGTCGTCATCGTCGTCGTCGTCGTCGTTGTTGTTGTTGTCGTCGTCGTTTGTTGTTGTTGTTGTTGTTGCTGTTGTGTCATTGTCAACCACCATTATCTTCTTCTTCTTCTCCTTCTTCTTCTTCTGCTGCTGATGTTTCTTCTGCTCATCCTCCTCATCCTCTCTCTCTCCACCTTCTATTCCTCCTTCTATATCTCTCTTTTTTGTGATCATATGTTCAAACAACCTGAGTCTATGTAATAACCCGACTACCGTTGTGCATCTGTGTTGAGAGTGCGTGCATGTGCGCACTTGCGTGTGAGTGCGTTTGCATACGTGTGTGCGTGCGTGCGTGAACGTGCTCGTAAGTGTGTTTGCAAACGTGCTTGAAATCTGTAATTAAGCTGTTTTTTTCTAAGCAAATTCTCAATATTACAAAATAGATGTTTTTTTTTTAAATATTGATCACTTACAACGAAAACTGAAAGCTCAGATGAAGAAGAAATGTTTACTGTATCTTGCATGCAGATATTGTGTTAGGTATTGTTACATTCTAGTAAGTCACTTGATGCAGTTTCCACCAACCCAGAAATTTGAGATGTGAATCAATTCATAACTATGAAGAGAATACGACAGGCACCTAAGGATAATTTCCAAAATTTGTGTGTGCTTCTTTATAATACAGAATTATCCAAATGAAACAGTAAAGCAACGGCCAATCAGTCTTTCTTACTTGAACTATAATGTCTTGTCTTTAGATATGTAGGAATATATTGTACATTTTCAGCTCTGGACACCTGAGTCTACTTGAAGTTAACGCTGACCATGAGAAATCCGAAATAGGTACATCGTGCACAGTACAATGCATGTATATACACATGCGTATAGGCCTACATGTATATATGTGTACACACACACACACATACATATATATATATATATATATATATATATATATGCTGAACAATTAAGCAGTGGGGGAAAACAAGTGCAGGATAACAATTTTTCCATTATTACAGTAATAACTTAGCAAAAAGTTGAAATTCTAAAAGAAGATAAAGAAAATGGGAAAAATGTATATTATAAAAATGAAAACCCTCACTAGCTGCATGAAAGAACCATCGCAATCCTTCTCGAAGGTTTATCTCTTTTACGTATCGCCTGCTCCTCGGTCTTTCGTCCACTGGATCGCCATTCATCAGGGAGACACTGGTGATTGTATCTGTACTCTTGGCGTCAAATAGAGACACACCACTGTCGTAATTCTGTGGTGTTGTCACCACCAAGGGTTCAAAGAAGAATCCAACAGCACCCCAAAGCAGTCAGCGAAAGATAGTAGGATAAAAACCAAACGAATCTGTGGAGAAGTAAAATGTTGCTGAAGAACTAAAAACACTATGCAAACGGTATCAAATGTATGGGACAATCTTTGAGCCTATGCTTGAGGATCCATTTAAGGATGCAAGGGAGATAAAAAAAAAAATGGAACAGTCTGAGTGGTCAGCTCTGCTGTTCAATCTCTCTCTCTCTCTCTCTCTCTCTCTCTCTCTCTCTCTCTCTCTCTCTCTCTCTCTCTCTCTCTCTATATATATATATATATATATATATATATATATATATATATGTATATGTTAAAAATTTGATCAAAATGTAAGCATTAAAATCTACAACGTTGTTTCTGCTGGTGCAGTCGTCAGGATATGGGGGGTCAGTGCTGTCAGTGTTTTTATAGGTGTTTGCTGTCTGCCATCACGTGCAGTCAGTGTTTTACATTTTTTTTTTTTTTTCTGTTCGCTGATAGGAACTTCCATTTGTGTCTGCAATTGTTAACCATTTCTATCCTGGTGTTTAGGGTTGCTAAGTTGTGGTTTGCATAATATCATATATTTTTCTGTTAGACATAGACTACATCTTTTTGAAATGTTATTATATGATGCAGCTCTTTTTAAGATTTTCCAGGATATGTTGTAGTCTATTTTTTTTTATCTTTGAGTTTCCAAATATATTACTCAATTCTGTTTGATTTTTGTATCTTTCTTTGTTAAAATGACTGTTTATGATTTGCATATCTAGTTTTAAATTGGTTTTCAGTGATACCTATATATGTTTCTTCAGCGTTCTCTGATTTTACAGTGGCTTGATATACAATATTGCTGTGGAGGCATTTATTGTTTAGAGGGCACTGTTCTTCCTTGGTACAATTGCAAGATTTCCTTTCTTCACCCTCGTTTGTCTCTGTACTGCTTTTCATTTTGTTGGTTGAATCAATGATGTTTTTGAGATTCAGCATACACGAGTATGATAATTTGACGTTGTGCCTGTTAAATATCTTGAACAGCTTGTGCTCTTTGGGGAAAGAAGATATCAGAATTTTAAAGAATTCTTTCCCTACGTTTGTTTTAACTCTTCCATCGTATGGGGGGTTGTACCATATGATTTTTCTTTTCCTGTTCTTCTTGTGTTTGCTCATATAATTTCCTGGGTCATAGTGTAATTTATAGTTGTAGCCACTTCGGTGTAACGCTTCTTGGTACTCAGCTGCAGTGTTATTAAATAGTGTTTCATTACATGACAGATTAGATAATCTCTTGTTTATGCCTCTAGGTATTGTTTTCAGTACGGAAGGTGGGTGATTACTTTTGATGTTTACATAAACAGGTGTGTCATTTGGTTTTTTGTATGGTTTAAACCAAATGACACACCTGTTTCAGATCAAGACCCTTGAGGCTTTTGTTGTAAACAGCAAAGGGAGCGGATGTGAAAGGGAAAGTGGGGAGCGTGGTGAAGCTGTAGGGTGCGAAGGAAGTTATCTGGTCATCAACATGATACCAGAAGTGATACTTTTCGATATCATCTGCTACGTCTTGCGCTGCTAGCCAGGTACCTTCTCCGCGCTTGTCATCGGGTGTTTCACCAGACTACTCTAACGGGACTAGTATCAACCCAGCTGTGAACATGGCCAGTTAGGTGTTCACAACTGTGGTTTCATTTCTGTAATCACTTTATTTGTTTTCATCTCTCTAGCTTTGTTGTGACTGCTAGAATACGGCTCTACAGTTTAATTTTCATCGTTATCAGACGAAGGTGTGGCAGAATTTTCTGTACAAGCCATTCATCACCCCCACCCATCCCCTCCATCCCAAGTCCTTCATCTTGCTGTGATCCATGTTGCATGCATTCATTACAGGTGAGTCAAAATGGCAATTTTCTAGTTCACCTTCTCTCTCTCTTTATTTCACACATACATACACGCGCGCGCGCATGCACGCGCGTACACACACACACACACACACACACACACACACACACACACACACACACACATACACACACACACACACACACACACACACACACACACACACACACACACACACACACACACACACACACGATTGCAAAGCCATTACACTTGCTCTTGGTATCCCAATTCATGCCTCAAATGCAAAAACATACAGAGAAGCTGGAATTTTTTTTTTCCCTTGATGATTATCGTGAACTAGCAGCTTTAAAATTTGTCATGAAATCAAGTGTGAATGTTAATTACATTCAAGAAGAATTATAACTTAGATCGAACACTGACTTTCCAATAAGGGCAATTACGATTACATCGCAAGAAATAATAGACACATACACTTTTGATTTGATTGAATGTTCAAAAATTGATATCAAAGATGTGGCTAAAAAAACTATCTTCGTCATTTATTCCATCATGGGAGATACCAACACCTTTTCTTTAATATTGGTTACATTGACATCAAAAAGGGGGAAATATTAATATCATCACTAATTTAGCAAAATCACATGTATACGAAAAATATCAAAATCATCTTCAGGTGTTTACTGATGGTTCTGTTTTAGATGATGGGAAACGTTGGTGCAGCATTTGTTATTCCTTCGCTTAAAACTCGAAGATCGTTCTTTCTGGGTAGTTATTTATCTATATTGACAGCTGAATTAGTAGCTATTACGCTAGCAATGGAATTTTTAACAGATCTTTCCAGTAATATTGTTCAGATAGTTTTTTTTTTTTTTTTTTTTTTTTTTTTTTTTTTTTGAGATTCAAAATCAGTCTTTCGAACACAAGGTCGGGTCGTGTGGACAGATTTCCCTTCATGACCCGACCCGACTTGTGTTCGAAATATATATATCTTTTATACTGGCTGGCGTCGAAAGGCACTATTATAGAATTTTGCTGGATTCCTTCGCATACTGGTATACTTGGGAATGAATTGGCTGATAGGGCTGCGAAAAAAAAGTGCTAAAAAAAGCAGGGTCATCTTCCGAGCTGAAAATAAAACCATGTCGTAGAATGTTATCGTATCCTTGAATCAACGGCACGGAAGAGAGCTCAAATAAATGTTGATGATATTTCATCCAAATAGTGGGAAGCTTTTCCAATAGACCTTGTTCTAAGAAAAATGTCTGATCATCCAGTTTACTATTCCAGACAAATATATTCACTTATTGAAGCTTATTACGATTAAAGCTAAATGCTTTGAAAACAAAGTTTAGTAAAAATGCTAATTGTATTTGTGGTAAAGAAATAACATTGAGCCATATTTTATTTAATTGTCGCAAGTTAACTACTTTCTTACCAACATCATTAAAATCTATTAATTTTTTTTTTAATTTGCAAGATATACTTTATACTAGTGCACAAGCAAAACACTGAGAGAGAGAGAGAGAGAGAGAGAGAGAGAGAGAGAGAGGGGGGGGGGGGGGGGGGGGGGCTCGAGCTCACTCACGCAGGGATATCGGTATTCAGGTACAGTTTGCACGTGCTTTCGTTTTCAAGTTGGTTTGGGACACTGAACGAGACATAGGCTACATGGGAACTGCAAACTGTTTCTCCTAAGTGAATCTGGCAGTGAGATAGCTGAACAGAAAACGAGTAGCACAGTACATTCTGGCTGTTGACATCTTTGTTTGCTCCTGCAAAAATCGAGGTATTGTTTCCTCTCTCTCTCTCTCTCTCTCTCTCTCTCTCTCTCTCTCTCTCTCTCTCTCTCTCTCTCTCTCTCTCTCTTCCACCTCTCTTGTGTAAGTCTTCCTGTCTGCCAGTATGTGTCTCTGTCTCTCTCTCACTGTGTCTCTGTCTCTGTCTGTCTGTCTGTCTGTCTGTCTGTCTCTCTCTCTCTGTCTCTCTCCTTTCCCCTCTCTCGCTTACTCTCTCTCTCTCTTTCATGTTTGCCACGATACATCGTGTGTGTGTGTGTGTGTGTGTGTGTGTGTTGCCCATCCCCCCTCCCTTCTCTTATTCCTTCTCAGAACTGTCTGTCAGTCTGCCTGTTTACAAAATGGATTTGAAATTCAGTGGAAAAATTATTCAGGAAAGATATGATAAGTGAAATCCTGCCACTCTATCAGGACACAATATTTTTTGTCCTTTCCCCCCTCCCTCCTCCTCCCCCTCCCCCCCCCCCCCCCCCCCCCCCCCTCCTTCCTTCTATGTTCTGTTTCTCTGCCCCATCCCGTTCCCCCCGCTGCAAAAACTTTCACCTGTAAAAGTGTCTAAAACTGTTGGTTCGCACAGAACACAGTAAAACTGCAAATGGATATTGCAGCGACGTTTCGATATAATAATAATCACCTTTCATATTTTGACAGGAGAAAAGCTCTCGCACAGTGTGGGTGTATGAAAGGAAACCTTTGTCTCAGTTCCGACTAAGATGTTCATTGAAAGAGGTTAGGACTTGGTCAGATCAAAATCTGCAAACCTTGCATAATACAGAAAGACATGTCCTGGTGGACAGATTTCTTTTTTGTGACCCCTCCGTTAGAATGGACTGAAATGTCGCTTATGTTGTCAGGCCATGGAAGAAGAAGTGCATTTTTTAAAGTTTGCTGTCTTGGTCTCAGTGACCTTAGGCGAAACTTTATTTAGTCAAATTTTATTTAATCAAATTTTGATCCTTGTAGTTCTAGAGTCAACTTACTGTTGGCAACAAGACACAAACATGTTGATCTTGATCTGTACCCACACGAAGCACAAACGCGAAGCGACGACGAACAATGTATTCATATAGTTTTGCGTGGTTTATATGTGCAACTGCTTAGTTTCTTATTTCTTCTACTGAGAATCCTCCTTTATTCGTGTGTTGCAGGTGTCACCCATTCAGTATGGGCAATGGTCTAAATCTGAATAAATTATTCGTATTCATTTTCACATCGTCCAGATCTTTCATCGTAAAAAAACAAGGAAGCTTATTTATTGAAATCGACTGACAGTGTATATCCCCATGCTCAACATATTTTGCAATCAAGCTGTCCTTGAGATTTGACGGTGCGGAACGTTTGTGAGTTCAACGAAAGGAAATCTTTCTGATCTAAGAGCCAAAAAACATCTCAGCCCGACACGAGAGAGAGAGAGAGAGAGAGAGAGAGAGAGAGAGAGAGAGAGAGAGAGAGAGAGAGAGAGAGAGCGTGTTTCACTGAAAAATCCTTTTTCGGAATAGCGTATGCGATGACGATGTAAAATTTGAAAAGAAAAACATTTCTTGTTCACAACTGCAGTTAGGGACTTAAATGTACAACATATGTGAGTATTTTTCTTCTTGACTGCTACAAAACGCATGCCATCAAATTCAACATACGCCCAACGTTAATCTTCATTTGAACATTGAGGGAGTTATAAACAGTTTTGAATTCAGTTTCCCTTTGGTTTAACGCATGCCATTTTTCTATTTACCAATATTGCGATGGCTCTCTGCTAATAGTTAGCTGGTCACTCAAATGCTTTTCTCACCTTCCGAGTCTCAGCTAAATCAATTACCTAAAAACTCACCGTGTTGTGATCTGTTCGTTAATGAGATATCTTTCTTCATTACTGGTCGGATCGAACGGTGACTGGCCGCTGAATGAGACCATTATAATACCATCTTCTTCAACATCACTACCTACTTCGATGTCACTTTCATTCTCTCCATCTCTCTTTCAAATTTCTCAACTTCTCCAATAATTTGATCCAACTCCTCTTGCGAGTAGTCGATCATCTCTTCGTCGTTCATAGCAGACGCCAAAGCAGCAGCCATTGTGAAAGTCGGTCGGTTTCATTCACAAACTTACTCGCTGTGTGTTACCCCTTTTCTCAATGAAAACGCGCGGTTCCATCACCCCAAAATAGTGCCAACACGTGATTGGGCCATGCCTGAGTCTTCCTAGTTACTGTCTGCGACTCTGCGTGCCTACACATGTGTGATAGCGGCGTGATGGAAAATTCCCACGGACAGATCCCGGTAACTCCCGGTACGGGAAGAACAGGCGCCTGAAGTTAACTCCCGGATTGTCCCGTTGCAAGTATAAGAGGGTTAAGGTAAAGCTGGTGTATACATTCACACATCAGTTAATTGAAATTATTTTTCATCCTAAGTTACAGTTCGGATGTTCTAAGTTAAAATTCGGATGCAGGTATGCAGTCCATGGCATTTATTGTTCAATTATTCATACATTTGTTTCCTTTAGTTACTCATCAAAACAATCCCAGTTTCCCGGGTGATGATTCAGCTACCTCAGATGGCGTTTCACGCAGGATAGTCTTCAACTATTGCCACAGTTTCTCTGGACCTTGCTCGTGATCAGCATTATCCTCGATTTTCAGACGCTGCACTAATTTTACTTTATAGCTTTTTTTCTGGGGTTTGCATGTCATTTTGCTGCTTTCCCCTTCTTCTATTTAAGAGTTGATTGGTGGGCATCCCAAGGTTAGCTCTGACCAGACGATTGGTGTGTATGGTTGGCAACACTTGGCATGACCCCGGTGTGCGGGGTGTCAGACACGTGTTTTGGGCGCGCGCAACAATACAGTCCAGGTGTCAGTGCTTCGAGTGTGGATGTCTGTCTCAGGATGTCACAATACTGGGTTTTTGCTGGAAGTGTTGTGGATGCTCGTATCCATCTCAGTAGCTACTGCAATGAGCATCCTTCCATTGTTACTACAGTTTCCGGCTTTGGGCAGGTCCGGGACCCGTGGTCGTGACATCAAAGTCTCTGTCTACCTGGGCGTTGAAGTCGCCAATACTGATGATTTTGCCTGGGCTGTTGATTTCCCAGAGAAGAGATTTAACTCTTTGTAGAAAGCTTAGTCCATGGTCGGTCAGCTTGTAGGGTGGGAACACAGACGCAGATGAGAGTGACGAACTAGTGGTCACATAACGAGCAATAAAGACACGTAACGCAGCTGGAGTGGCGGATAGGAAGCCTTAATACTTCCCTGCAATGCGGTTTTCGCCGAACAGCTGATAGGTACACATGTCGTTCTTCGCTTTCTTCCAATATCAGTACACGTTGTAACCTACTCCATATTCCATGAAGGAACCTTGGTCTGCAAATCGCAGTTCGCTGATACACGCAATGTCGGTGCTCAGCCATGCTAGCAATCATGCAGTAGTAAGAACTGAGCGTCTTTGAAGCACATGGGCTGTCATCTGACTCCCCGACCCATCTGTATTCAGGGCAAACGGTGCATTCTTCAAGAGGGCTGATGCTTCACATTTTTTTTTTCGTGTGTTATCAGCAACAGATAATCCATACCATTGAGCTGCCCGAATGAAGACTTAAAACTGTTACTTCCAGAGAATTGTCCAGTAGGCCTGTCTGTACGTCCAACCTTTCTCCATCGTCTTATGACTTTCTTTATGTCTGCACTAAAGTTTTGAGTCAAGATCAGGTCATGCGAATCAGCGCTGACTGTTAAGGGCAAGGAGATACCTCTAGGTGGCCTATGATGGTGGTGGCCGACACGAGGCTGTTGGTTTGTCATCAGGGTTTTTCCCTCTTTAGCGTCCGCTCAGAAACCTTACTTTAAGAACATGGGCAGTAACTCTGGCTCGGGCCATGGTAGTGAAGACTGAAGACATAACAATGGATCAGGATTTTAAACATCAAATCTATTACTCTTTAGCAGTTCGTAAAGTCAAAATCGATTTCTCGTGTTCTAAAATATCAATTGACAAGGAAAATAAGCTTTATCTCCCCGTGTTTGAAACAGGAGTTATTCTCCTCTCAGGTAAAATGCCAGCTAAAGCTATGAGGCTACTCTGTCCACCTACTGATGCATGCATCGATGTCGTGTTGGGGAGGGAGGAGGCCTGGTAATGTCCATCCACTTTGTCAGAAACGCAGCATGTCACACATCAAAGGTGCTGCCTCTGTCCAGAACCCCCTAGCCCCCTACAATGACAGTAGTCTGCAGTGAATGTTAGCTATTCATGGTAAAACAGACCTCTCCGCAGCATTTGACACGATCGATCATAATATTTTGTTCTCACGGCTTCAAACTTCCTTCGGATTCAAAGACACAGCTCTCGACTGGATTATCTCTTACTTGACTGGACGGACTCAGACAGTGTGTATACAGGGCAGAAACTCAGACAGTTCTTCTCTTAGGTACGGCGTGCCTCATGGTTCTGTACTGGGGCCAGTCCTTTTTGTGCTGTATGCTGGTCCTGTGTCTGACGTCATCAGTGGTCACGCCATGCCGCATGAGAACTTTGATGACGATACTCAACTTTATCAGTCAGCTCCCATTGTTGAAACTGACTCACTGATTTCTCGGACACGGGGCTGCATTGCAGACCTGAAGGACTGGATGACAACCAACAAACTACAACTAAACGACGACAAGACGGAACTCATGTTTGTGACAAAACATCCTAACCATCCTTCTCTGCCTTCAATTGTCACCATCAATGACTGTACTGTCTCTGTCTCCACCTCTGTCCGCAGTCTAGAGGTCATTCTTGACCAATCCCTCTCCTTTGAGTCTCTGTCTCCACCTCTGTCCACAGTCTTGGGGTCATTCTTGACCAATCCCTCTCCTTTGAGAAACAGGTTTCAAATATTTGCAAGATCGCTTATTTAGAACTAAGAAGAATCAGCTCCGTACGTCACCTTCTCTCTACAGATGCTACAAAAACTCTCATTTGTGCCTTTGTCTTATCAAGAATAGATTACTGCAACTCACTTTTGGCCAGCCCTCCGAAGTACCTGATAGAAAGATTACAGCGAATCTAAAATCATGCAGCCCGAGTCGTCTGTAAAGCAGGAAAATATTATCACATTTCGCCACTGCTTCACTCTCCTCACTGGCTATCTGTCTCAAAACCGTATCTCGTACAAAATCTAAGCTCTCACTTTCTCTTCTCTCTTTGAAAACGGACCTCTTATCTCTCAGATCTCCTTAAAATCTACACTCCCTCTCAACAACTACGCTCCTGTGCTGACGACCACCTTCTACGAATGACTCGCTTCAGGACTACTACTGGTGAAATATCTTTCTCTTTTCAACCCCAACGACGTGGACAGACTGCCAGACTCTCTCAGACATTCTGATTCTATCTCTTCTTTCAAGTATAAACTTAAAACCCATCTTTTTTCTCATAATTAGTCAATGCTGTGAGGGGGGGGGGGGGGGGGGTACAACCTAACTCATAGTCGTCTGGGCCTTTCAAATGTAGTGTTCTTTGTGCATTATCATTTTGTCATTCTGTTTTAAAATATGTTCTCTACTACATGTATTTGTTGTATAATTGAACGTTATAGGATTTAGTTTTTGTAGTGATACTTGAAAATAAGTGAATGTGTCGTACTCATAGGATTTGTTCGTTTTTGTAGTAATAGTATTTGTAGTTGGGTGTAAGGTGTACTATTGTGTATGAGAAGGGTGAATGTAGTATGATTTGTAAAGCGCTGAGAGAAATTCTTTTGATTAGGCGCTAAATAAGAAACCATTATTTATCATTATTATTAAAACTATCTTACCGAATGCCGTACAAAGTGTCAAGACCAACGGTTATAATCAAGAAGAAAAAAATCAGTGGTTTTAGCAACGACTGTACAAAGAGGTAAAGGCCGTGAGTGAATAACGACAGGCTGAAATCAATCCATTACTAAACTTTGGATTCATCTTAACTACTATGTTTCGTTCACGAGAACAATTGTTGGAAAGGAAACGGATGATGTCTTTCGGTGGCAAAAGTTTAGTTACGAAAATGAATGCTGTAGGATACACTGAATATTGTTTCTTCCCTGTATTGAAGTTCCTAAATTACATCTTGAGCAATCTGATCATGGATTCGAAATATGGTTTCTTGGAAGTCAGAAGGTTTTAAACGGGTAATAAACAAACGTCCTTTAATTTCTAAACTTCGAGAAATTAAAGCAAAACATAGGAAAAATATTTGAGGAAAATCAAGGTTGCCACCCGGTCATTCTATGGCTGTGGAATCGGTTCCATTGCATTTACATGTTTATTTAGGACAGCATGCACTTCATGGCATAAGGACAAAAGATTGTATCCTTGTTGAAGTCTGAAAACCCTAAATGACAATAAAAACGTTGTTGTTCTAATTAATCAAACGTGGGTAGATAGTTTCATGTTTATAGGTATGGGCGTCCATGAATACAGGAAAAG
>JADBJO010020061.1:0-12500 GCA_016801955.1 Conus betulinus | reverse complement strand
CGCACAGGTGTAATGGTCATGTCAGTTTGTTTTTGGTCGCATATCTTTATATTTTTCCTTTTGCGCCTGCCCTTGGGGTGTTTACATAAAAAAGGTCGATGTTCCTTGTCTACACTCCATATACTGTCTTGGTGTGGTACCTTGTTACGATTTTTTTGTGTTTTTTAACACACACGATTCTAGGAGCTGCCAGATCTTCTTTATGAAGCCAACATTACGCTGGAGAGGTCCTATGGGCCGCTTCATTTTCTTCCCTTATATTGACCTCATTTCAGTTGTTTTTGTGGTCAGCCTGCTCTCTGCTTTGCTGTCAATTGAACTGCTCATATTCGGATGTTATGACTTTGATTTCAGATCAATATTAAATTCGATTTTGATAATTATGTCTAAAAACTTATCACGTTTATTCCACCAGCGTACTGCGACAGTGATAAGTATCTATTGTCTTTTTCATCCATTGCTGCTGAGACCAAGTCATTACATGTGAGTCTCCTGCATAGCTTAGTCATTAGATGTAATCAGTCACATCTGAACATCGGAATCGTTCATCACAGATTTCCACTCTCTTTACGAAGATCGACACTTCTTGTTTTTCTTGTAATACCTTTGTACGTTGATTGTACATTTCAGTTCCATTTCTTAGTAACTGTCGAATTTACGTAGCACACATTGCTTATTCATTTTTGTAGCTATTCTTCTAGCTGATTTGCTTTGTTTCTTCGTGTTTTTTTTTTTTTCATGATCATTTAAATGTGCGTTTATTGTTTATTCTATAACCGCTATGCAAATTGGTGGATGTTTTGGTGCTTCGTCCAACTGACGTATATTTCTCTGTATACTTTCGTTCCTTGAATGTGACATCACATTGTTTGTTTTCCTAGGTTATTGATCTCTTCGATTATAATGTTGGATTTTCTTTTTGGAAAGCTCTGCTAAATCAGTTCATTTAAAGTTGTTTGCATTGTTGATGTGTTGGCTTGAAAAAAAAAGTGTGTTTGGGATATCTAAAAGACACTAAAGAGGCATGGAGGGTATTTGGGTGTTTCATTGAGCACAGCTCGCCTGAAACTAGCCTTTAATTTCAGTTACATTGAAACAGATACTTCAATAACGTTTTAGGTAATGTTAAGGAGCCCAAACTGATTGCGGATTTTCATCACATCTATGTAGCAACTTTTTACAACTTCTATCTATTTTTAATTGGCTTATAAGTTTTCCTTATATTTCTCTATATTTTTGTAAATTGATAATACATGCATATTTCCACTGTGTATGGAAGCAATGTTTCTTTAAATTTTCGTACGTCTCACAATTTATATGACATTAGAATTCTCTCTCTCTCTCTCTCTCTCTCTCTCTCTCTCTCTCTCTCTCTCTCTCTCTCTCTCTCTCTCTCTCTCTCTCTCCAGACTGTACATGTATAGTTTAAGATGTGTTTATATGCATTGATTTAATGTTGAGACAAAGTCTGCCTTTGTGTTAATACGACTTCTACCTGTTGCTGATGATCAAGTAGACGTAATCATCGGATCTGAGGCCCTTTTTGCCCATACGTTAGGAGGGGAGGGTCTTTTTTTTTTTTTTTTTTTTTTTAAAGTTTTGGATTATTCCTTTCTGAAATTTCGTGTTTAATACAAAATGTATATGCTGCACATGGTTTTGAAATGCTGTCTCTGAATAGTTTGTGTTTTGTATAACACTCTTTGGGAATAATTGGGTATACATACATACACATACATATATATATATATATATATATATATATATGTGTGTGTGTGTGTGTGTGTGTGTGTGTGTGTGTGTGTGTGTGTGCGTGCGTGCGTGCGTGCGTGCATGCGTGCGTGCGTGTGTGCGTGTGTGATCACAAAACTAGTATAACAACATTATGAAAGATCATTGGAATGAGTTTATACAATCACAAAATCTGAATTTTGCTATGCAAATAAACTACAAATTGTTTGCCCATAGGAAAATAAACGTTTTTTTCCTATAAAGTCATGGCCTTTGTCAATACAGCGAGACCACTCATGAGACTTTCATGTGCGGTTGTCATCTTTTTTTTCAGTCGTGGAGTGGGGGTTTGAAGGTGACTTGACAAAGTTTGAATTCTGTGAGGTCTGCTGGTAGTTGATAGGCGATGGTACCAATAGAGGCTGTGTCTTTGGGAACTGAATCGAGTGGCATGAAGAACACATGTGACATGATCAGCTGAGTCTCAACGAACAGTTCACTGATAAAGAAATCTGAATGACGAAACAGAAACGTTTATACCTATGCGAGAAAACGTATCGTCCACGTGCACGTGCACGCATCTAAAGACTGGTTTATGGCGAAAGTGGTTGATTACTTACTTACTTAGGCCTATAGCTCAAGGGTGAGCATAGACCATCGACAACACTCTGCCATCGCACTCGGTTCTGGGCTGCCCGCTGAATGCCTGTCCAGTTGGGAGAGAGGTTCAGCTTCTTAGTTCTCTTTCAGGCGTTGAGGTTTGAGTCCTGGCTTGACACATCCCATGAATGTGACAGTCTGTCATCTTTTGTACAGCTCTGTATAACCTGCACTTCAAATGCTCGGGAACGGGACGGTAGAGGAGGGGTGGGGGATGTAGGAGGAGAATGAGAAAGTGGATAGGGCGAGCGTGGGGTAAGGTAAATGGGGGATAATTTGCTAACTGCGATGTGTGCATCGCCACTTAGATTGGATTTGTCTCCCTTAAAATGTGTCCGCCCCGTCCATTGTCTCCCGTCAGTATTGTCTGTTCCAGTCTGCGGTGACCTGCAGACGGCTCATATCGTTAGGGAGGGATCCACTTTAGTCGTGACTTCTCACAGTCAATCCCTCACAAGCTGCCAGCCATCATACTGGGACTGGGGGGGGGGGGGGGGAGGTAACAAGGAAGAAAAAAACATCGGTAAATTGACGAAGACATCACGGCAGGCAGCCAACATGTTCAAATTTTCATCAAAGCAGTTGGGCCAGCATTTTCATTTGGGCGGCTGGTGCCCCTCGGACTTCCCCCCTCCCCAACCCCCACCCTCCGTCCATATTGCTTACGACGCTGCTGGTTCTAATATTTCTAAACACACTCGGTATACCGGTTTATTCATATCAATACTAGAAAGTCTTAATTTGATGTGTTCCTTTTGAAAGAGATATTTCGATTTCAGGTTTAGACTTTAAAACAAAGCATGCTTTTCCTCTGTAGAGGCCCGGTTGATATGGTGGGTAGGACATCAGCTGCTTATTCCGAGGTCCAGGGTTCAATTTTCACCTAACACAGCCAGGTTGGAAAACAGACTGTTTCTTCTGGTGTTAACAGCTGTGCACCCCCCCGGTGCCCTCCTTGTCCCCCGGATCAAACTGTAACCAGAGGCCACGCGCCTCAAGACACGCAGAAACAAATCCCATACACACTGTGAATCTCAATCCCTTTTCAAATTGGAGAAGAGTAGGCCGTCGTATGCTGGCAGGATGGACAACACGAACATGAAACCCATGCACCCTGGTGTTGAGTATGGAAAATGTCCAGGAAGACATCGTAGGAATTGCAAGATGTGACGGACACGAACATCTCACCAATGGCGAGTTCAGAGTATAGGGGATGATGTCTCCTTGTTTGTTCTGTGTGCTCTGTGCTGTTATTTGTGCTAGGTGATTCGATGTTGTAAGCAGCGTTCGTTTGGAGCTACGGGCGTGTATTAGTTTTATGACGGCGGGAGCAAGAGCTAGCCTACTTGTTAATTATTTGGAGTATTGGCCGAGGGACGAGGAGAGAAAGAAAGCGAAGTTGCCGTTATTTCGGCAAGGTTTAGGTTTGTTGTCGTTTTAAATGACATTACGAATGCCATACAGCATTCGCGCAGACCATGTTACGTAGGTAACTCAGGGTCTCTGACCACTGCGCTGGGCTCAAGCGTGGGTCGCACATCTGCTAAGTCGTCTCCATGAGACCCTCGTGTTAAATCCTTTTATCTTGGGCATTGATTCACATATCAATCAGCTGTAGACCCTGCGCAGTGTGGTCTCCAAACTTAGCGTATATAGACTAGTCCGCAGACAGTGACACCTTGATGATGAAATCGAAACTGATAGCAGGATCCAGTGTGGACTCCACTGTTTGCTGTTTGACTTGACCACGCTGCCCCTCGTACCGTCCGTTTTCCGTGGATTGGACCCGGTGTAACAGCCCATTCTTACCCCCCTCTGGCACTTACCACTGGGTACATCCGGGCTAGTCTGCTATTGCCCCATGGGTCATTCTAGGACTAGTTAGAACTCAACACCCCCACCCCCCAAGTTGGAACTTACCCCCCACCCCCCCCGGGACTAGCCTTGATTTAACTCCCCCCCCCCCCCGCCAAAGGGTCAATCTAGGACTATGTAGAATCTTCCTCCACCCCAACCCACCCTTCAAACAAGAGAGGGTTATTCAGGGTGTTCCTCTACCTTTTCCCATACGCACCCCGCCTTTAAAATGAAATTTGGGTTAGCCTGCATATTTTGCATATTCCCCCCCCCCCCCCTCATTTCCTGTGTACAGTCCGTGGGGTTTAGACAAAGTGTAGTTCTAGACTCTTCTCAATAGATGGCCTCCTACTTCCCCTACCCCTTCTCCCCACACACACCCCTCGTTCACTAAAAGATACGTATTAACCTTTCTCGTGCTAGCTTACACGCATGGGTCAACATTCGGGTGTCTGAGTACGCCCATATATGCATGGGGAAGCAAGACGGCTACATGCCAATGTGACCAAGTGCCAATGTGACCAAGCGGAGTTGTGACAAAATGTCGTCGTAGCTACGTGTCGTTGTGACCACGTACCCTTGCTGTTTCATCCCGTTTTGCCTCCTTTAACTATTTTACAGCTTATTAGAGTCTCTTGAGTACCTGTATATCTTAGCATGTACAATGCAGATGACTAGTAGTCAGTGCCACTGACCACTGGTCATTATAACGTAAATCGCAGATTTTAACTGTCTCCCAAGTGCTTGTGTACCTTGTACAATTCAGGTTACTAGTGGTCACTTCCACTGGCCACTGGTTATTATGGCGTAAATTGGAGATTTTAATTATTTCACAGCTAATTATAGTCTCCTGGATACCTGTGTACCTTGTGCAATGCAGAAGACTGATGGTCAGTGCCACTGACCATTGGTCACTATCACGTAAATCAGATATTTCGACTATTTTACAGTAAAATAGTGTCTCATGAATGTTGCATACCTTGTGCAATGCAGACAACCAGTGGTCAGTGTCACTGACCATTGGTCAATTTATGTAAATCAGAGAGTTTAACTATTTTTACTGCTAATTAGTGTCTCCTGAGTACTTGTGCAACCTTGTGATGAGATGACTTGTGGGTCAGCGGCACTTATCACTGGTCACTATGGCGTAAATCGGATACTTCGATATTTTACAGTTAAAAAAGTGTCTCCTGAGTGCTTGTGAACCTTGTACAATGCAGAGACGACCAGTGGTCAGCACCGACCTCCAGTCTTCTGCATTGTACAAGGTACTCAGAAGACTATAATTAGCTGTGAAATAGTTAAAATCTCCGATTTACGTCATAACAAGCCAGTGTCATTGACCTGACTAGTAATCTACTTTGTACAAAGTTCACAAGCACTCGGAGACACTAATCGCTGTAAAATAAAATTGAACTAAGACAGGGAACAGTAAACAAGTAGGATAACTTTTGCTCCCATAAGAAAACCTAACACAGAGTAACTTTTATGCAAGACTGGCACAGCCTTTTAAACTTGAATAAAGTAGACAAATACAAAACGAGCTATCTAATAGTGGAGGAAAAAACAAGCAGGCCAACAAGTTAACTGTCTTCGTTGTAACGATTTGGCAAAGTTTTGGAACGGGGAGAGGGGGGGTGGGTGAAGATTGAAGATGGAGAGACTGGGAACACGAAATTAAAAAAATATTATAGATACGAAAACTCTTCACTAGCCGCATGAGGGAACCATCGTAATCCCTTTGAAGATAGATGTATTTGTATTGCCTGTTCCAAGGCCTTTCGTCCGCTGGATCAGAACTCATCAAAGAGATACGACTGGTTGAGACTGTGCCCATGGTGTCAAATAGAGACACACCACACAGTCCATAATACCGTGGTGTTCTCACCACCAAGGGTTCAGAAAAAGAATCCAACAGCATCCCCCCAAAGCAGCCAGCGATGGGTAGTAAATGAAATTAAACGAAAGTGTGTGGAGGAAAAAAGTTGCTGAAAAACTAAAGACATTATGCAAACAGTATAAAATGTAGGGGACAATCTTTGAGCCTACACTGGAGGATCCACCCACGGATGCAAGGGAGATCAAAAGACAAACACACAGACGGACAGAACAAATACAAATAACCTCGATTTAATCGAAACGAAACTGAAAATGAAATGAGGCAGGGAACAGTAAACAATAAACAAATAGGGTAACTTTCGCTCCCATAAGAAAACCTAACACAGGGTAACTTTTATTTCAAGACTGGCACAGCCTTTTAAACTTGAGTAAAGTCAGACAAATACAAAGACGAACAATTTAATAGTGGGGGGAAAACAAGCGCAGGTCAACCACTCAACTGTCTTCATAGTAATGACTTGGCAAAGATTTGGACTTAAGGGGTGATGTGTGTGTGTGGGGTGGGGGGGGGGGGGGGGGGGGGGGGGGAGGATACAGATAGAGAAACTGGGAACATGAAATTAAGAAAATATATTATAGATATGATAAAAAGCCAGGAGCACAGACACAACCAGCCCTGTCTCTCTGATGAGTTCCGATCCAGCGGACGAAAGGCCTCGGAGCAGGCAACACAAACAGACCTGCCTTTGAAGGGGATTACGATGGTTCCCTCATGCAGCTAGTGAAGAGTTTTCATATCTATATTTATCTTAACTTCATGTTCCCAGTTCATCTTCCCAGTTCTCACCCCTTCCCCTAAGTCCAAATCTCTCAAGTCATACTATGAAGAGACAACCACAGTTTGTGCAGGCAATAATCTCAAATAACAAAGTTTTTGTATGAATCGGCCTGTCAGAAAACAAGCCCTTCCAACATGCTCCATATTCTGCGTCGCTGTCCGAGCATAATGATAGCTGCCCTACTCTCTAGTTCTGTGGAGGGGTGCGGAGTTCTGTCGTCACGTCCAACCAAAGCCCAGTTCCCTATGGGGTCAACAGACGACGACTGGTGCCCTATCAGAAAGCGGGACTAGTAGAGAAAGACGCACACTGGCAGCGATGAAAGGTGGAAGAAACGCGTGCAGGGGCGGATCAGGCTCAACGTTAACACGGTCAGAACCGTGAGAAAAAAAATAACTGCTAAGATACTGAGGCATCGAAATATCTGACAAAACAAACACCCCCAGAATGATTGTGTGTGTGTGTGTGTGTGTGTGTGGGGGGGGGGGGGGGGGGGGGCCGAGGGGGCATTATCATGCAAATGAGGTGACACAAGATCTAGGGCAGGTAAACAAATATGAAGAGCTGGCAATTATATGAAGCACTGTCTGACACGACGGACCTGATGTCCTGTGTTCCAGTCTCACAGAGAGAGGCTTCCATCACTTTTCTGTCGTCTGAATACTAGGAGAGGAGCTGACAGCTACCAAGTTTTCCCACATAGCTCACTGACAGGACATGGTAAGCAGTAAGCCAACTGATATGAAATGGCTGACAATCAGTGAACTGAATGACGTGGTAGACAGTCAGTCAAGTAGCACTACACGGTAGACAGTCAGTCAGTAGCACTACACGGTAGACAGTCAGTCAAGTAGCACTACACGGTAGACAGTCAGTCAACTAGCACTGCACGGTAGACAGTCAGTCAACTAGCACTACACGGTAGACAGTCAGTCCACTGACATGCCGTGGTAGACAGTCATCAACTGGAATCACAAGGCTGACGGACATGAACTGTCGTGGCATAGTTGACAGCAAGCCCACCTAAATGATATAGTAGACATTCATCAACTGACATAACACAGTAGACATTCATCAACTGACATATCATAGTAGACAGTTTGTCAGCTGACATAACCTGGTAGACGGTTGGTCAAACGACATGGCAGCTCGTCAGTCAACTGGCATGACATGGTAGACATTCAGTGAACTGACCTAACAGGGTAAGGCGGTCAGTTAACTGACACGATAGAGTAAACAAGCAGTCAACTGATATGACATGACAGACAGTCAGCTGACATCATATCATAAACAGTCAGTCAACTGACATTGCATGGTAAACAGTCAACCGGCATGGCATGGTAGACAAACAGACAACTGACATAGCATGGTAAACAGACAGTCAACTGACATGGCATGGTGATGATGTGGGAGACAGTCAGACTATTAACATGACACGATAGACTGCCAATGAGCTGACCCGAGATGGTAGACAGACTGTTGCCTTTAATGACATGGTAGACAGTCAACCAACTAGCATGGCATACTTGTGTGTGTGTGTATGTGTGTGTGTGTGTGTGTGTGTGTGTACAAACGCGAGTGAGTGCATACATTCGTATATGTGTGTGAGTGCGTTGAGTGGGGGGGGGGGGGGGGGGTCTGTGCACACCCGTAGATTCACACACACTACACACCCACAGAAGTGGTGACTTCTGACCAAATATAATCTGGATACTGATATCATCATCCGTTTCTGCACAGGTAACATTTCTTTCTCTCCTCCTCCTCCTCCTCTTCCTCCTCTCTCTCTCTCTTTCTCTCTCTCTCTCTCTCTCTCTCTCTCTCTCTCTCTCTCTCTCTCTCTCTCTCTCTCTCTCTCAGACACTTCAATCCACTACATCGCATCCCAACCTACTTATCTATACAAATGGACTGCCATTTAAAGTACATAATAACAAGATTTAGATTTGGAGTGGCTGATATTAACGTTCATCGATATTGTTATCGTAAAGAGTGTACGGAGATTGAACTTGTGTGTCCTCTGTGTAAAGAGACTCGTGAAAACGAGGTTCATTTTTCGTGTTTTGCTGTCCCGCCTTGGAAACACTTAGCAGCCAGTTCATCCCATCAAAATATCATAGACACCCTTCTGCATTTAGGCTTATCTTACTGGTCACTTCTGCTCGCGAAGATGTTATAAGACAATTTGCCATCTATTTGTATAAGGCGTTCAAAATCCGCTCCATTTGCTGTGCGTGATTGATATCCTTCTCCTTTCTTTGCGTTGAATGTTTGATTTCTTGTATTCATGTGATTTTGTTCTCCTTTTAGTTGCATTACGTGTATGATTCTTGAATTCATGCATTGCATGTATAAACCACCCCCTTCAAGAGGGGCTATGGCTTTTGATTGTTGGAAAAGAGGTTTTGAATTCTACACTAAATCATGGTATTATAGACGTCATTGCTTTCTTAGAGGAACGACATCAAACGTTAATTGAAAAATAGCAAAAATGGTATATATTCTAAAAAAAAAAAATGTTATGCTCTTGTAGAACATGTGAAACATCCAGATACAGAATAACACATTTTCCGTTTGACACTGAAAGACATTTGTAAAAGGTCATATGACAAATACACGGATTCCGTTGCTCACCAGTCTCATTGTACAGATGGCAATGGAAATATTTATACATGCGCCCACTCTGCAGGAATTCAAAGGGCTGTGAACAACAGTCTTCGGTTTTTCTGCCCGGATTTTACAGATTTACAAACTTTATTCCTAAATGTTTAGGTGTGGGAGGAAGAGAGGTGCGTGGTGGTGGGGGGGTGGGGGGAGAGGTGGGGAACGAGTTCTAGGTAACTTTGGTTTTGCAGTGTTCATGGCAAATCAAGAGAAGATAGAACTGAAAATGAGTGCATTTACCTGTGTATAGCCTCATGAGGACGACGTAGTCTTTTACTCAACATGGTTCATGATGGCCATGCCAAGTTAACAAAATCGTCAACCGTCACTGTTATGCCAAAGAGCAAACCAATCCTGAAGTGATATTGTTCTTGCTGATAATTGCTATACACTTCAAAAGATATTGTTCGATTAATCCCTCTCTGTCTCTCTCAGTTGTACCAGATAATTATTCATATATGAAAATAAATTTATGTCATATTAGTCTCCCCTCTTTTTCTCTAAGGCTGTCTCCGTCTCTATCTCTCCCTTTTCTGTCTCTGTCCAGTATCTCTCTCTTTCTGTCTGTCTCTGTCTCTGTCTCTGTCTCTCTCTCTCTCTCTCTCTCTCTCTCTCAGCTCTCTCTCTCTCTCAGCCCGCCTTTCCTCTTTCTCTGTTTCTTCCGTCTCTCTGTCCTTCCGTCTCTCTGTCTGTTTGTCTGTCTCTCTCTCTCTCTCTCTCTCTCTCTCTCTCTCTCTCTCCATCGCTCTGTCTGTCTGTCTATCTTCCCTCCCTACATCTCTGTCCCCTCCTCCTGTGTCTGTCTGTCTCTCTCTCCTCTCTCTGTCTCTCTGGTCTCTGTCTCTGTCTCTGTCTCTCTGTCTCTCTCTCTCTCTCTCTCTCTCTCTCTCTCTCTTCTCTGTAGCCTGCCTCTCTTTCTCTCTCATTTTGTTTGTTTGTATGTGTATGTGCGTGCATGTATGTGTGTGTTTGTGTTTGTGTGTGTATGAGTGTGCTTGTGTGCGTGCCTGCGTACGTGTGTGGCGTGTATGCGTGCGTGCGTGCGTGTGTGTGTGTGTGTGGTGTGTGTGTGTGTGGTGTGTGTGCCGCGCGCGCGCGCGCGCGCGCGCACGCTCTTACAACCTACCGACCAAACAAGAAACAAAGAAGTTTGTGCTGGGCAGATTTTGTTTTGTAACCCTTTCCTACATAAAAAATCTTCAAAATAAGTAGCTAATTCACTGAAACAGAATAGCAGTGTGCGCTCCCTCGTTGGAATATTCTCAGTATTTTTTGCAACCACATTGCCTTTATTTTGCGGGAAGGAAAAACATTAGTATGAGATCTGCCTAAGAACATCTTTCTTTCCCGACTGTGCACAAGTCTGCTGAATGTCCAAATACAATGTTCTTTTCTTTTCTGCAATATACTTCTGGACTTCCTTGAGTAGACCACAGAGGAATGCATGGAGTACTAGCTGTGAGTTTTATAATTAAGCACCATCAGTCACAAATCAAAATGATACTGAATTAACATGGACGACAACTTAGAAAAACGAAACTTAGCTGAACACATCAGTAACTGGAGAACATAGGTCAATTTTGTTTGCAAACCCCGGCGACAGAACATTTAAGAGAGAGTACTTATATAGAGAATAGTTAAGAGAGTACTTATATAGCGGGCTGTTCCAGGCCAGAGACCAAGTTCTAGGCGCTTACAAATCCACATTCTCGTTTATACAACGGGCTGCCTACCTGGGTAGAGCCGACTGAAGAGCTGCCTGCCGGCGTTTCATTCAGTTGTTTCCCGTGTCATTTAGTCAGTTTCGTTCATTCAGTTCAACCACTCTTTCATTCTTTCGATTTTTCACGCAATGTGCATGCTATATGTAACGTGTCATCCATACCAACGGCCAAACTGGCCTTCTCTTCCGAAAGTTGGAGATGGGATTGCAATATGTTATGTTTGCTTTCACACACGGAACCTCGATAAAAAGTTTCATTCGAAGGACTATTTGGGAAATGGGAGTCAGAACCAATGTTAATTCCGTGCCCTCCCCCATCCCCCCCCACCCCCCACCACCCACCCCCCGCCCGTATGGAAACGGCCAGCGGAGATTTGAGCCCGCAATCTCAGGATCACCAAAATGATTTGTCCGGCGCTCTGCCAACCGAGCTATTCCGGCCCCCAAACGCAGTTGGTAAGTTTGTGGGGACATCGTGCGGAAGGGTTTGGAGTGTGCATGTTAGTATTTACTAAAAAAAAACCCCAAAAACATCAGTTTCCTTTTACACCCCACAATCCCTACCGCCTTATTATAAGACAACGTCTTCGAACTATAACACTGGAGAGGTAGAACACCAAGTGATTCTACCTGCCAAACAAAGGACATTATACATTTTAGTGTGTGGGAACATAAATAGTGGCTTACGTATCTTAGAATTTGCTTAGCGCAGCCTTTTGCCTTCTACACACATCCTTTTTTTCATTATTGCACACCGGGTTTGCAGCCTAGTAGGAAGAAACTCTCAAGAAGACCTTAACAGCAGGTCATCAGGGAACAAACTCCTGCCTCCTCCCTGCCCCTTCCCTGACACATGTTTCAGCCTGAACTCCCGGCACTCTCAGGTGGCCGGGGCACATCCAGGTCACAATTCCGAAATGCCCTCTCCACTTTCAGAAATAGTTTTTGGCACTGCCGGGATTCGAACCGACACCGCCAGCATGATTGGGCGTGTCCAGGCGTGCTTGTTTTGGCGAGTATCTTATCCTCATCACTATTGGACACCTATTCTACGTTGTGAATTTGAATCTTATGAACTGCATTTTGGTTCCTCCTCAACCACACTGCCATTTCCTTTAGGGTCCATTTCCTTTAGGGTTCTCTTCTTACTAGAGATTTTGGAAAACTGTGGTCATAAGATTATAGAC
>JADBJO010020060.1:27500-32045 GCA_016801955.1 Conus betulinus | reverse complement strand
ATATTCTGTTTGCAAAAGCTACGAAATATTGATGTTAACCCTGTGATCTTATAAACTTATACAGATGTTGTGTTGAGTCATTGCTCACTGCTTCTTTTATCTGTTGGTATGGAAGTTTGGGTGTGAAGAGCAAGCGAGTATTGAATGATGTGGTGAATGTGTGTAGTAAAGTGATGGAAGGAAGCAAGTTGGAATGCAAGACTTGTATGACGGACGAGTAGAGAGGAAAGTAAGAAAGATTGCCAGTGATGATAGCCATGTCTTAGCAAAATATTACGAAATTTTACCATCTGGACGTCGTTCTAGGATCCTTAGAGTCAAATCTAGGGCACAAAAAACTTTTATACCCAGGTCGATCCATCTTCTAAATTCATGATGTCTTTTGTACCACTTTTCATGCTTAGTGGTGTGAGGGAGTGGGTGAGAGAGAGAGAGAGAGAGGGGGGGGAAGAGAGAGAGGGGAGAAGGTGGTGGGGCAGAGAGAGAGGTGTTGGGTGGTGGTGGGGAAAGGTGTGTGTGTGTGTACGCGCGCGCGCGCGTGTGTGTGTGTGTGTGTGTGTGTGTGTGTGTGTGTGCGTGTGTGTGTGTGTGTGTTGGAGGATGGGGGTGCTGGACTGTACATGTAAATTATATAAGTGGCCACTTGATTGTGATGATTCTTTTATTATGTATGTTGCCTTGTGATACTGTTTATTATGCACCTATTTCAATTTCTCATTTTCTGAGATAATAAAGTATTCATATCATATCAGAGAGAGAGAGAGAGAGAGAGAGACACACACACACACACACACACACACACACACACACACACACACACACACACACACACACACACACACACGCCTCACACTTGCTTGTGAGTACCAACTATGAATGCCACAGCTCTAGTCACCACCATCTCTCACTATCTTCGAGTCCAAGAGTATTTTTTACTGAACTATTCCTACACGTTCATTGTCGTTCTCATGCTGACTATTAACTGAGCAGAGTTATTTCGTTCACTTTTTTATGTCTTTTTTTTTGTAACGTCTTTAGTTGGCGTTTTTTGTTGAAAATTCCATGGTATGTTTTGTATTATAGGCTAAGTCTGTGTTACTTTACACGTCATTTTGTGATTTTGTTTGTATTCGGATTTATACCGCGACCTCAACATTTTACCTTTACCCCCAAGCATTACCTTCATGCATCCTCAACTTCAACCAGTATCCCAGCGTTTACCTTACCCCAGGTTTTACCCGCACTTCACCCCCAACTTCAACCAGTAGGCCTACCCCAGCTTATACCTCTACCCCAAACTTTGCCTGTACGCCTCCTCGACTTGAACCAGTATCCCAGCGTTTACCTACACCCCAGGTTTTATCTGTGCAGAACCCGAGTTTAACCAGTATCACAACTTTTACCTCTACCCCCAGGCTGTGCCCATACGCTTCTTCAACTTTAACTAGTACCCCAGCGTTTACCTACACCTCAGGTTTTACCTACACACCTACCGAATTATGACCTATACCCCAACTTTTACCTTCACCCCAAGCTTTACCTATACGCGTCCCTAATTTTAAACGGGTACCCCAGCGTTTATCTACACCTCAGGTTTTATCCATAAACCTCCCCAACTTTAACCCATACCCCAAATTTTACCTCTACTCCAGGTTTTACCTATACGCCTCCTCAACTTTAACCCATACCCCAACTTTTACCTCTACCCTAGGCTTTACCTATTCGCCTCCTCAACTTTAACCAGTATTCCAGCGTTTATTTTTACCCCAGGTTTTTACCTATACGCCACCTCAACTTTAACCAATACCCCAACTTTTACTTACACCCCACGCTTTACCTATACGCGACCTCAGTTTTAACCGGTACCCCAGCCTTTACCAATACTCCATCTTTTACCTATACTCCACCCCAGCTTTAACCAATACTCTAACTTTTACCTGTTTACCTCAAGTTTTACCTATATGCCACGCCATCTTTTTTTTTTTTTAACTTTTACCCAGTACCTCAACTGTCGCATACGTCCCTGTTCCCAGGCACGCCTATGTCATTGCCCAGAATGTTGATCAGCCTTCCTCAGCATTTGGCTTTTCGCTTAGTCCAGTTTTTACCTAAACCTTTAGTGCAACTGTTTTACCCATAGTCTTACCAGCTGATCACGGCTATATCACAATGCTCCCCCCTCCCCTCCTCCCCCACTTTGCCCAGTCTCCTTTTGCCCTTCTCCCCACCCCCACTTCACTTTACCCCCTTAGCTTCCTCCCTTCCTGTACCCTCCAGCCGCCCCCTCCCCATTCCCCTTTTAAACTCGTGGAGGCGTCTACCGGGTACCATCTGTGTCTTGCGGGATCCTAGAGAGACAAATCACTTTACGGTGAATTTTAGTGTCAGAAGATGTAATTTTCCTCACAGAAAAACAAAACAAACAAACAAACCGTGATTATTGTAATGGTTAGGTGATATTAGTGATGACGTTGTTATTGGCATTGAAACCACGCCAGAAAGCTTCAGACAAATAGCTGTGACACTTGGATATGTGTACGGGGCATTGTTGTATGGAGGTTGATCTTTGGAAGGGAAGAACAGCCGTAACTATTCACGTAAGTGCTGATCTTCGTCTGAGCGAAAAGGTGTTGTTTCAAAAATGTTTCCTTTGACACGTACTGGTTTGAAAAATACTCTTGAAATTATAGTACTAGTTATTTTGATGCCAGTATTTAAATTTAGCGTTCCAGAAAGTCATTTACTGACAAGTCATGAAAAGTCGTATTTAGGTGTAAATGCATTCCTTTCGTGGTAAAAAAAAAAAAAAAAAGAACATACTCGTACTGAAAACGGTCATATAAGCCACGAAAAAAAAAAAAAAGGTGGAGGAGTTTCAGGATCCGGGTGGTATAGAAACAACACAGTGTGAATGCCACTCGTTTCTCGCACCAATCAGAGATCGTTGCTGCTTATGGTTCGGGGAAAAACAATGTGGTGGCCATCATTAGCCAGAGTGTTCGCTCCTGACTTCTTTCCCTCAAAGACAGTGTTCATCTCGTCAGTGTAAAAGATGAAGTGGGGTTTTAAACGAAAAGAAGAGCTGAATGTGAGACGAGATTGTTTAAATATTTTTTTTCATATATATCAAGTGCGGGTTTGCAATTCCTCCGTCATTATATTAATGACTTGACAAAGATGAAAAAAAAAAAAAAAAAAAAAAACGGGGGGGAGAGAGAAAATGAGAACGAAAAACCAGGCAAATAGACTACAGATATAAAATCCTTCACTACCAGCATTATGGGGATCATCGTAATACTCCTTGAAGACAGAACCATTCATATCGCCTGCTCCCAGACCTTTCGTTTGCGTACGGCGGAGGAGCGAGGGGTAAGGAGTGGGGTAGGGTGCCGGTGGGGTGGATAATTCTTCGTCGCCGGATTGTGACATCTTCCCTCACGAGTGCCCTCTGAAGAGACGACCACTCACCTGTTGCTGACTTCGAAGGCGGAGGAGTCATGGGACCCTGGGGGGGAGGCAGCAATGTCAAAATGCTTGAAGCTTGGCTCTTCCTCTGTGCTTTTGATGTCCCGAACGCTGGGAAAGTGGGGTGGGACTGAGGCTGGAGAGGGCGGAGCAGTGCCAGACATGATGAACCGTTGACTTCGTGGCTCGTGGAACATAGGGATGAAGAGAAAATCAAGATAAAAACGCCGTTTAACGAACGAGGCAAGCTGAGGCATGAGACAGGGCGTTACCTTGACCTAATGTCAACTTCTGGAAACGGATAGATTTCCATAGTCTTGTGTCGGTCATAGTGCTAACAGCCCGGGGTGGGGGGTGGTGGTGGTGGGGGGGGGGGAGGGGTGGGGGGTGTTCCCCCATTGGGGCTTGTCCCCACACGAAGCATGGTGATTGGTAGGTGTACCCGACAAAAAGTTCATTGTTTGGCTTTGTTTATCTCCCCTAGTCACCCGCTAACGTCCTATTGTCATCTCAGTGTCTCTCGGGCGAAAACGCTTGCAGAAGAAAAGGTGGAGGGGATGGGGGCGGGGGTTTAGGGCAGGAAGGGTGGAATTGGATGTAAGAAGGAGAGAGGGAGTGGGGTGGAGGGGCAGGGGGAGAGAGGGAGTTGTGGCGGAGGGGAGGTCGGGAAGAGGAAAGGGAGGGGGGGGGGGGGTTAGTAAGTGTCACCTCACACGAACTCTCGGCAGGGTGTTACGTTTGCGGGCCAGTCAGTGTGAAATGTCGAATAAAAGGTGTTTCAGGGTGGAGAGAGAGAGAGAGAGATGAGAGAGAGAGAGGAGGGGGTGAGAGGACGAGAGAGAGAGGAGAGAGAGAGAGTTGAGAGAGAGACGACAGACAGAGAGAGAGAAAGACAGACAGACAGATGAGGGGGGGGGGGGGGGGGGGGGGGGGGCTGGCACGCAGGCAGATACGACGACGACGACGACGACGACGACGACGATGTGATGATGATGATAATTGATGATGATGATGATGACATTATATCTTTGGTCCTGATGTCCTTATTCTTGTTGATCGTATTCTGCGAAAGTCTTACTC
>JADBJO010020060.1:15000-17500 GCA_016801955.1 Conus betulinus | reverse complement strand
ATTTTTTTTTTCAAGCGGAGATGGGAGGTCATCCTTATTGAATTGTGACTGCTTCTAGTATCCTCCCCTGGCGCGCGTTTGATCCTTAGGATGTTCACTCTACGACAGAAGCGTTTCTTCATCAAAATGTGATCACTACGGTTCTGGGCTTTGCCATGTCCATCATCTGGGATTCATTGTGGATGCCTTGCGTGATTTCCAACAGGAGATTACCCGGGAGTCTGAGTCCCCCTCCATTAGTCTCTGTGTTACAGAATTGTCCACAGGTACCAGGACTGTTGTTGGTCGCATCTTCTCAGCTCTGGCATTCCAGTCTCTCACCACCATCAACATGTAGTTCAGCATTTGTTCAAGAACTTGGTTGTTATTTTTTTTTTCACCTTGACCATACGTTATCATAATCTTTAGAGAGGTCAAAGAATATAAGTAGTGTACTTTTTCTTCGAGCAGTTCGTCAATTGATGTGATCGATTAGCTTTGCAAATTGATCTGTTATGCACGTGACTTTTTTAACAGTCTGCTTGGTTTGTTTGGACTACATTCATTCTTTTTCTATGCAAAAATATAGAATACGCATTTCAGACTATGTTACGTCGTATTTTTTTTTTTTTTCAGATTTAGATATCAGTGCTGTTGGCCCATAACTATCAATAGCAGAGCTAAGTTTGCATCGTCTTGGTTTGTCCTTTTCAAAATCATAAGAGGAGTTCATCTGAACCAACGTTTTTGGTGAAATAAATGAAACAGGGATCAATGGTTTGCAATTCAGAATGTGTGTGTGTGTGTGTGTGTGTGTGTGTGTGTGTGTGTGTGTGTGTGTGTGTGTGTGTGTGTGTGTCCGTGGGCGCGCATTCCATGCATACATGCGTACGTAGGTGGTGTGTGTCTGTGTGTGCGTGCGTGCGTGTGTGTGTGTGTGTGTGTGTGTGTGTGTGTGTGTGTGTGTGTGTGTGTGTGGTAGAGAGAGAGAGAGAGAGAGAGAGAGAGAGAGAGAGAGAGAGAGACAGACAGACAGACAGACAGACAGAAAGAGACAGAAAGAGATAGAGAGAGAGGGTACCTTTTTTTCTCAGTGCTGACGATGTCTCCTTTAATCCACAGACAGACATCGATGCCGTTATATAGACATCAAACTCTGCTGCACATGGCTCGTTATCACTCGCTGTTCATCAAAATCATGTCGTTCAAATCACTGTCATCTGTTTGATCCCAAATGTTCTGGAGCTATCACAAACGCTTCGAAAGGATCGAGTGTGTGGGCATCTGTCCGGAAGATTGAACTGGTAGGTAACAGCTGAGTCCTGTTTTGCTTTAGATGCGCGTTAAGTATTAGAGTTAAAACAGCAAGGCAGGTGCGTTGTGCTGTGTTGATCTGATTTGTGTGTCCCCTGGGCCGCGCCCTATTAACTGCGCGTACATCAAAAGTACATATGGCGCACTTGAAAAGGATTCTTTACGCAGAAAAAATCTCTCTCTCTCTCTCTCTCTCTCTCTCTCTCTCTCAACTAGTGAGCATTGTTCTCTCTGTCTGCTAAAGACTGACATGTAACTCTGATATCAAGGGTAGTTTCTTCTGAAGTAGGGAATACGTAAAGAAGTGAACAAAGTGGTCTGGATGACGGTTAAATGCATGCATACTAGATGGTTTGGATATCTCATCAAATGCAGGTAGTCAGGACCTGTGGTGAACAGTCTGTCAAGCTTTGAGGTTGGAATGTAAAAATAAAATGAAATAAATCGAACAAAAAAGCCAATTTGCCCATTTGACTCACATGTGATGAATTCGTACAACAGCAAGATGAAAGGCACAGTGTGGGTGGCGAAAAAGAGATGTAGGTCCATACGTTTCCAAAACAAACACCTAAGATGGAGTGCGTGGCAGTCGTCTGCTCTCTTCAAAATATCCATTTCAATTCTAATAAAGAATGCAGCAACTGTGCAGAATAGTACCATGATTTTTTTTTTCGTCTTACAATGCACAGTCGAGAGGAGTCGCTATATTATTTAACAGCAATTTCTAATTTCAAAGAAAAAAAGATGAAGTTTGTAAAAATATAAGAAGCATATGTCTTTTTGTTTTGTTTGTAGGAAAACAGTAGACGAAGATGGATCTTTAAATCAGTAGTCTGTATGGTGCATATTTAGTACGATCCGGATTGTTATGCAAAACTGGTATATAACGCACAAAAGATTTGGCATGTCAGAACGTAATTACTGGTGGTGATATTCTCTCTCTCTTGTGCACTTTTACTGGCCTTAAACACTCACGCACACACACATGCACACGCACGCACGCACGCACGCACGCACGCACGCACACACACACACACACACACACACACACACACACACACACACACACACACACACACACACACACACACACACACACACACACACACGCTGAAAACCGTATACACATTGTTAAAACCACGCTACCCATGGACTGTTTGTTTCTTTGTTTTTCTAGATACGGACAGCACATTTACGATCTGTTACT
>JADBJO010020060.1:0-12500 GCA_016801955.1 Conus betulinus | reverse complement strand
AGACAGGAAAAGCCCACTCATAACGCCGTTTCGTACTTGCATTAAACGTGTTTCCCACATTCAGCCGATTTTAGGTAGTCGCTAGCGCTTCTACTTCACGTGTGGTAATTCAGTCTTTCGAATTTGTCTGCATGTTTGAACTAATCAGTACTCTGTGTGATCGAATTCATTACTGAATCGATGTCAGTGAACCAATCGCCATTGCGGAAGGGATGTAAACCTTGCATGGATTGTTCACCCTGATCCGGAAAAGCGATTTTGATTGGACAGTTCCGGGCAATATTGAAAGGGGAAGATAACCGATATGGAACATTGTTCTCGTCTGCCAACTTATCCGCTCGCGCAAAAGCAGATAGGTTCTGCCAGTGCCTGAAGCAGTGTTGCTCAACTCGTCAGTCGGGAAACTTGCTACGACGGCAGGCTCCATTAAGATGAGTTACGCGATGGAAGGTAGCCCTGTGACTCGGGAGTCTGTTAACCTCGTTTCTCTTTTTTTTTTGATGTCTTTGCCATTTAAGGCAAGCGTAGGGAGAGGGGGGAGGTAGGGAGGGGAACGGTGTGGGTGGAAGAAATGGGAGAAGGGGATGAGAGCAATCGACAGAATGTTGAGTGGTAAATGAGTTTGATGTTTATTGTGATTGTTTTCTTGATAAAGAGAACTGTGCATCATTAAGGGCTTGTTAGAAATGTTTGGAGGGCCTAGGGGAAGGGTGGGGGTGGGAGGCGAAATGAGTGTGGGATGGGCGGGGCAGAGGAGGTTGGTAAGGGATCAGGGAAGTGTGGAAGTGTGTTTGTATACGGTAGTTTACGTCTTTTTATTGCTAGTGATCTTACTTCAAGGGGTGTTGTGGGTGGTGTGGTGTGTGTGTGTGTGTGTGTGTGTGTGTGTGTGTGTGTGTGTGTGTGTGTGTGTGTGTGTGTGTTATGTATACATTGTAAACTTCATCAAAACTGATTCCTTTAAGGAGAAGGGGTGTAATACTGAACAAACACTGGGCTTTTTTGTGACACAAAATACAAGGCTAGCTCACAGATATGTAAGCAGTCCTAACAGTCCTAATCTTTTCCTCTCTTGCAGTGAAGGAACTGCTCTTTCAAAGAATTAAGATACAATTAATAAGCACAGTATTGATTAAATATGTCATGAACTTGATAAAGAGGCTTCACAACAATTATAACAACAGCGCCAGCGGTAAGTGTTCCTTGCTGTTCAGAACGTTTAGTTCCCTAACGTTTTGTTGTAGTTTGCTCCTGATGTTGTGTTAGTCTTGTCTTCTTTTGCTATTTTGTTACTGTTTTGTTGTTGTTGTTGTGTTCTTGTCGCGGTATTGTTGCCGTTGCTGCGTTGTTATTGCTGTAATTGTGTTGTTGTTGCTGTCATCGTCGTCGCTGTTGCTGCTATGTTTTGTTGTTGTTTTGGTTTTGGTTTTCTTGTAGTTTTGTAGTTATTATATTGTTCAACGCCTTCTTCCTTGCGCTGAACACAGAGGCAATCTGAAGCGATCAAAGCTAAGTGCATTTTTTCGTTATTTTTTTTCGTTTTTGTTTTTACCTGAGGAAGACCTAAGAGGTCGAAACGCGTTGTGTTTTGTCTTGTGACTCGTTTGTCCACGTTTCTCTGGATTTGTTTAGATTTCCGCCTGCAGTCGTTTCCCTTTGCAACTAGATCTATTATATTGTTGTTATTACTGTAGCGTTGTTGTCGCTGTTAACCTTTTTTTTCATTGTTTTGTATGCTTTCCTTTTCTTGATGCTGTTGTTGCTGCTGCTGCTGCTGCTGCTGCTGCTGCTGCTGCTCCTGTTGTCCGTGCTGCTGCTGTTAGTTTTGCTGTTGTTATTGTTTAACCTCGTTAGCTGTCTCGACTTACAATTCATTGGATTTTTTTAATGTGATAAGAGGCTAACGATGTCCCCCTTTTCTCTTCTTCCGTTTGATGGTTTTATCTATTTCTGTCCAGAGAGACTAGATTTTCAGTGAGCTGGCTAAGTGGCAGTTACTCTGGCACAGAGCCAACTTTGACATGAAACAGTGTACTGACGGTACCTGCAATCGCTTCCAGTCCCCATCCCCCACCCCCACCTCTCTCCTCCCCATCATCGTTTTACATTATCCAGGCTTCTTCATAACTGTCTACAGACAAAGGGGAGTGGAGAAAATGGTTCGTATGGCATGCCGGTGCCTACTTCACCATAGTCTTCTCCCTACTCCCAGCCCCAGTCTTCCTTTCCCTATACTGTTTATTTCTTCATTCACACACACACACACACACACACACACACACACACACACACACACACACACACACACACACACGCACGCATGCACGCACACACGCACGCACATTCGCATGCACGCACGCACGCACACATCGCGCGTGCGGGCGGAGGGGCAAAACCACACATACTGCATTCGCAAACAAAAAAGTCAGGTGCACTCTCTCTCTCTCTCTCTCTCTCTCTCTCTCTCTCTCTCTCTCTCTCTCTCTCTCTCTCTCTCTCCTCTCACGAGGACTGGATGTTAGAAAGCACATCAGTGTTTATCAATTACCCTCGTAAATAAAGAATTTTGTCTTGTCTTGTCTTTCTGTCTCTCACTCTCTCTCTCTTCTCTCTCTCTCTCCCACACACACACACACACACACACACACACACACACACACACACACACACACACACACACACACACACACACACACACACACACACACACACACACACACATACACACACACGCGCGCGCACACACACCTATCCAAAGTTTGTGGTGTTTCTAATCAAAGGTTTCCCACTGTGACTCTCGAGGTTTATATGTTGCACTCATTTCTCCCCTTCTGTGCCTTAATAAACCGTATGTATGTGGGCATTATCTCTCTCTTGTCTTTGCTTCTCGTGTATATTACATTGGCAAGTCAGCAGCTGACAGAAAAAGATGAGCCAATTCCAGAAGATAGGAAAGGAAGACATCAACTGAGCTTTCTTTTCCTTTAATTGGAATTCCAAAAACTCAGAGGAGATACTAAGCGAAATGAGGTAGATAGTAATTTATAAATCAGGCAGGTATATTTCAGCCATGGAACCAGTTCTTAATTGATTAGGTTGGTAATTTTTATTTACCGCGGATAGAGTAATTAGTAGGCCAGGCAGGCAACTTTTCTCCGTGGATAGTAATGAATAGGCCAGATAAGTAGCCTTTTATCTGTGGACATATTAATTGATAAACCCGGTAGATAAATTTTTCACCTTTGAGATAGTTCATACTCGTCCAGATAGATAACTTTTACACCATGGAGACAGTATTGATAAACCCGGTAGATAAATTTTCACCTTTGAGATAGTTCATACTTGTCCAGATAGATAACTTTTACACCATGGAGACAGTATAGGTTAAAGGCCAGGTAGAAAACGGTTTCAGCATTGAGGTAACGATTGATAAACCAGGCAGGTAACTTATTCACCATGGGGATCTTGATCAATAAACTAGGTATATACCTTTTTTTTTACCATGGAGTAAGTAATCAATGGGCCAGATAGGTAAACTTTTTTCTCCCATCGAGATAGCAATTAACAAACCAGGCGGGTAAAAAATTTACACCATGTAAATAGTAGGTGATATACTAGGAGATAACATTTTCACCATGGTGATAGTTATAAATGAGCCAAATTGAAAAAATTTCACCATGGAGAAATAATCAATATGCTTAGCAGTTTTTCAGCATGGAGATGTTAATAAATATGCCAGACAGGTACCTTTTTTGCACAATGGAGATAATGATCCAGATAGGCAATTTTTAACCATGGAGATCAGTCGTCAGTTACGGGTCAGGTAGATAACTTTTTCACCATGGATATAGCAATTAATAAACCAGTCAGGTAGCGTTTCGCCATGCAGGTAGTAAAAAGTAAATCTTGTAGGTTGCCTTTTTTCACCGTGGAGATGGTGATTAATGAGCAAGGCAAGTGACTTTTTACGATGCAGATGATAATAAATAATACAGGCAGGAAACTTTCTTCCTACAGAGATAGTATGGTTCTACTTCAATACGGTTCGGTTTTAGCTAGATGCAGTCTGGTTTCAGCTCGAAGCAGTTTTGTAAAATAGCTAAACACAGTTTGGCTGTTGCTGGATGTTGTTTAGATGTTGCTGAGTTCGGTTTAGTTTTTGCCTGAGACAATGTGTTTTCCAATGAATACGGTTTGATTATGAATATACATTCTTTGTTTTTTCAGTGAATGCAATTTGGTTTTTCCTCCACACCATTTGTATCTAACTGATCACTGTTTGGTTTTGTGCTGGATACGGTTCTGTTCTGGCTGAATATAGTTTGATTCTGGTTGAGTAGTTTGGTCCTAGCTGAATACAGTTTCGCTCTGGTTAAAATGCAGGCTGGTTCTAATGGATCCTAGTTTGATTACGGCTGTGTGCATTTTGGCTTTAGTTCCAAGCATTTGACCTTCGTTGGATACAATTTGATCCTCGTTGGCTACAGTATAGATCCAGCTGGATACAGTTTTGGTTTTTCGCTGGACATACTATAGTTCTAGCCGGGTACAGTATGGATTTAGTCGAATATTTCCCCGTTGGTACGGTTGCCCCCCAGTAGGTATGTTGACTTCCTTGTTAGATGCAGGTTTTTTTTTTTTCTTCTTGTAGGATATAACTGAAGTCTCGTAGCATACACTTTTCTTACCTCTCGGAAAAAAACCCACTGTAAGTGTATTCACATATTCGTTCAGGTGCATTATATTTTTGTCATCTTTGTTATCTTCACAACTTATTCTTCTGTAACATCTCCTCCTTGATCTTCATCTTCATTGCTCCCTCCTGTTCCACTTCTTCTCTTTTTCCAGTCTCCTCCTTATGTTTATTGCCCCCTTCTTTCGTTATTTTCAGTTGTACTTTGTAGCCCTCCCCCCCCCCCCCCTCTCTCTCTCTCTCTCTCTCTCTCTCTCTCTCTCTCTCTCTCTCTCTTCCTTATTTTTTTTCCCTCTTCCTCGTTCTCCTCCTCCTCCTCCGCCTCCTCCTTCTCCTCCTCCTCCACTCCTCCTCTCTTCCCCTTCTTCCTCTTCTTCTTTTTCTTCTTCTTGTTCATCCTCCCTTACTTTCGCTTTCCACTCATTCTTAACCTCTTCTATTTCTTATTCTGTTTCTTTCTTTTTCCTTCTTCTTCTTCTTCTTCATCTGTTCCTTGCTTGTCATCCTCGACTTCTTCTGTTCCTCTTCTGTTCCTTCTTCTTCTTCTTCTTCTTTCTTCTTCTTCTTCCTCCTCTCTTTCTCCCCTTCCTCTTCGACTTCCTCTTGCTTTTCACTGCGTCTACCTCTAACCTCCTTTTCTTTTTATTTTATTCCTCTTCTTTTATTGTTGTTATTGTTGTTGTTTTTGTTTGTTGTTGTTGTTATTTTTCACTGTTATCCCCTCGTCACCATCATCCTCATCACCATCATCGTCATTATACTCTTCATCAACACCATCATCATCATCGTCATCATCATCATCATCATCATCATCATCATCACCATCATCCTCATCACCATCATTCTTATCATTCTCTTCATCATCACCGTCATCACCGTCATCATCATCATCATCATCATCATCATCATCATCGTCATCATCATCATCATCATTATTGTCATCATCATAATCATTATGAACATTAGTACTACTGCTACTGCTACAACAACTACTACTACTATTACTACTTCTACTGCTACTACTTCTTCTACCACCATCACCACCACCACCACCACCACCACCACTACTATTACTTGCATCCTTTTTCCTCTTCCTCCTCTCCCTGCTGCTGTTTATCTTCATTTTTTTTAGTCTCTCCTCATCCTTTACTTTTCCACACAAGCTTAGCGAGCGCGAAAATGGTATGTTCGGCGAAAAAAAGCGAACTAGCCAAACACTCTTCCCTCACCCCCAAGGGGTTTTTCCGACTGCCAGGTAACGAGAATCCGGGCATTAAAGCTGGGTAAGTGTTTATGATGTACTGAAGTCTACACTGCACGCTCCCAGCAGACCACATGGCTCTAGGTGGGATCTGGAATGCCTTGGCTAGGAGCTACGTGTAGAGTTTACGGTCGTTTACGAGGGAGGGGGTGGGGGGTGGGCGGACGGGTTGTAGCGTTGTATAGGTTTGGTTTTTTTTTTTTTTTTTTTTTTTTTTTTTTTTTTTTTTTTTTTTGTTTGTTGTTTTTATTTAATTGTTTGGTTGGGGAATTTTTTTTTTTTTTTTTCCTTTTTTCTTTTTCATTTTTTTTTTTTTCTTATTTAACTGATTTGTAAAGAATGTTCGACTTCAATGATGGAGTGTTCCATCTGGGCAGAAGGCCAGAAGATGACAGTCTCGGGGGAGAAAGGGGACGGGTGGGGGTGGTGGGCATATAACAACCAATACTCGTAGCAATGTGGTAACACAGGACTGTTTTGCTCAGTATCTGTTACTGGACTTGGCAGCGTGACATAAGGTAATCCATGATAAAAATCAAGACAGCATTGCAACACAACGCAACAGAACTTCTTCGCACAAGATTGCTCAGGTCTGCTCATTTCAGCGATTGTAAGCGTTAGCACCACGCCCAAGAGGTGGTTTTGTACAAGACAGTAACACACCCAAGGTCTGACCAACGCGCTGGGGAAATGCGTGGGTCAGACATCTGCTAAACTGTGACCACGAGACCTTCTGTAATTCTCTCATCTTAGTCGGCAATTCATTCATCCATCAGCTTTAAATCATGCGCAGTGTGGTCTCGAAACTTAGCGGATGTGGTGTTGCGTATATGGACTGGTCCGCAAGCAGTCACACTTCCTTGATGAAACTGAAACTGAACTAACACAACACAGCTCAGGACAATGTTAGCTTGATTTCAGTAATTGACGGGTCTTGTCGCGCCACAAAGGGGATGCTTTCGTGTGGCCAACATTGCTACCCATTGTCTGACGATCAATCGGGCGTTGCATCAATCCGTTTAAGTGGCGGTCTTTGAAGCGGAAGCAAGCCAGGCTACTGACGTCATCACAGAATCGCTGCATGAAAGGTCTGTTCTTTCCTATCCGATGTAGTGAAGAAATATTTATTCCTGCAACCTGTTTCCTCCAGACGTACCTGTAAGGAAACAAGAACAATACACCGCCTGTCCTGCCAGCGGATGCTCAGGTGGAGGACCCAGAGTGAATTCTGTGTACGCTGGCTTATGTACAATCGTTTCGTTTGTCTTACTGTATCATTCTGTGATATTTTGCCACATGTCTTTTGGAACCCGCCTAGCCGACCTTCAGTTCAATGGAAACTTAAAAAGCCAGAATAGATTTAAAACGAAAAGATAACTACACAGCCTGTCTGTTATTTCTGTCAGGGATGCAGGGGTGTGGATGTTAGGAAAAAAAAAATGCTGGCACAGACACAAATTTGTTATTTTTATGTGTTTTTGATAATAACGGAGAACGAAAAATTAGTCTCAGGGGGAAAATATTAGATTTAAAAACAAAGTAGTGAAAAAAAAGGTATCGTGAAACAAATATCTGAAACTGGCTATTTTCTCCGCAAGTCGTAATCAAGAGAAAGAAACTCACTGTGTGCTGTGTCCGCTGCCGTCCTTCACCCCCAGCTGTCACGTGCACCCTGGAGTCTTTCCACACAGTTCAGATTAACAAGATGGAGCCGATAACTGGTGAGAGTGATTAAACAGACTTGAGTCTGTGGGAGGAGGGGGTGGGGTAGGGTGGGGTGATGAGAGTCTGCCTCTTCAAAAGGTCTTGCTTGTTTTACTCCCAGTTCTTATAGAACAGGGTGTACTTTACAATGGGAACGAAGAAATGCTCTGTCTGTCTGTCTGTCTGTCTGTCTGTCTGTCTGTCTCTCTCTCTCTCTCTCTCCTCTCTCTCTCTCTCTCTCTCTCTCTCTCTCTCTCTCTCTGTGTGTGTGTGTGTGTGTGTGTGTGTGTGTGTGTGTGTGTGTGTGTGGTCAAAATGTGTTCCACTCGCTCCAGACAAAACTTCTGAGCCGATCTTTCTGAAAGTTTGTAGGTATGTTCATTATGGGTCACGGATAATGCCCGATGTTTCATTTTACCGTTATAGCCGTTACTAAACGGCTATAACAGCCGATAACGGGTTTTTCTTCTGTATTGAATATCTCACGCGTATTCAGGATAAACTGGGAGTACGTTTATATGCTTTGCATCTTGTTTTATCTCTGTTAAAGTTGGATTTTCACGAGGCCTCCTTTGTTTTAGTTCTGTTTAAAGACATATACATATTCACGAGAGGTTTTTTCGTTTAAGCTACGTTATGGGTAGATATTCACGCAAGCTTTTGTCTTAACTCTGTTGAGGTTACATATACACAAAGTTTTGTTCTATCTCTGCTAAGGGTGGATATTTATGAAAAGTTTTTTTTAGGTCTGTTAAGAGTGGATATTTACGGGAGATCTTTGTTTCAGTTCTGTTAAGGATGGATATTCACAAGTGATCTTTGTTTTAGCTCTGTTAAGGATGGATATTCACTAAAGGTCTTTGTGTTAGCTCTGTTAAGAGTGGATATTTACCAGAGAGCTTTATTTTAGCTCTGTTAAAGTGAATATTCACATGAGGTCTTTGCTTTAGATCTGGTAAGAGAGTAATTTCCCCTTACGTGCTTATTTCAGGTCTGTTTTCTGTGGACATTCACGAAGATATCTTGTTACATCTCTATCAGGGCCGTACATTCACGGGCGGTTTTTGTTTCTGTTTTGGTAGGAATGGCCATTCGCGAAAAGGTCTTCATTATAAACATTCACGAAAGTTCTTTGGTTTACCTGTACTTCTGGTGAAGACTCAGAGTTTCAGCTTTGTTTCAGGGTGGACGTTCATTTAAAAAAAAAAAAAAAAACTTCTCTCGCTCTGTAAAGAGAAAGCCATTTACGAAGAAAAGTCCCAGGACGAAAAGGTGCAGCGGAGACAATGGGAGAGTCGGGCCTCGGCTGTCATAATTCCGGGCCGGACCCTGCAGACGGTGAACCATCCATTAAACTCCTCTTGCATTCGCATTTTCCAACCCAAAACTGCTCCTAGTGTTGGTGTTGGTTTTTTTTTGTTTTTTAATTTTTTTTTGTTTGTGTTTTTATATAGAAATCAATGGAATGCGGTCAGTTCACGACCCGAGTCTGTGTGTGAATGAATTGTTTCCCACTCCCCATACTACTTACTGCTAAGATTTCATTGGACACCTCTCACGGCATGCACGTTTATTTTTTGGGGCCAGCCTTGCCTTAAGACAAGGTCGCAGTGTGTGAGGGAAAGTAACGCAGCATATGCGGCCGGTTGCGGCCGTAACGAACACCAGGGGAGACAAACAGATCGGCCGGATACGGGCGAAACAAAATGCAAAAAAAAAAAAAAAAAAAAATGAAGTACCAGGTTACTTCCCTTCCGGTCATGGGGACTTGAAAACAAAAAAAAAACAAAAGCAAACCAAAAACAAACACAACAACAACAACAACAAAAAACAGACGGACTGTTTGTCCTGCTGTCCTGTGAGTCGTGAGATTGTATCAGCGCCGTGTGAGTGACATCTAGTGGTCTGCATGCGGTGCTGACCGTCGTGGGCGGCTTGTTGGTCAGGTATCCTCAACTGACCGCCGGGAGCCTGCCCTCTGTGGTGCCGGGCATCCGACAATTGCATGTTGTGTTTACTCAGGGTGTCAGACGTTTGCCTTCTTTGAAGCCTTTGAAGCAGTCAACGGTTCAGTATAGTTCTGAAGTTGGCTGTCTCTTTCGGGTGACTGGCTGGAAGGATTCTTGATGTTGACGCATGTAAAGAGGAAAATCACGCAGGTATGCACATCGGGTAGCTATAAACGCGCGCGCTCTCTCTCACACACACACGCGCGCGCACGCGCGCGTTCATACTCTTTCTCTATCTGTCTGTCTGTCTGTCTGTCTGTCTGTCTGTCTGTCTCTCTCTCTCTCTCTCTCTCTCTCTCTCTCTCTCTCTCTCTCTCTCTCTCTCTCTCTCTCTCTCACACACACACACACACACACACACACACACACACATACACACACACACACACACACACACACACACACACACCACACACCCACACAACCCACACACACACACACACACACACACACACACACACACACACACACACACACACACACACACACACACACACACACACACACACACACACACACACACACACACGCACACACACCACACACATGCACACACACACGCACGCACGCACGCACGCACGCACGCACGCACGCACACGCACGCACGCACAGAAGCGCGCGCACGCATTCCTCAGGAACGATTAAAAAAAAAAAAACGAGATAAATAACAACAGAAAGCGTAAGAGACAGACAGACCGACAAACAAACAAACAGACGTGCAGGCAGATACCGAGTTGGCTCAACACCCAAGGTCTGAGTGTCATGGAAAAACAAGATGTAAGCGATACGCGGCAAAGAGGGGAGAGGAGGATTCGGGTGGGGATGATTGGGAGGGGGTTAAGGGGCGGGGGGGGGGGGGGGGGGTGGGGGGGGGTAGGTTAAGCTGGCAGGTTTAAAAGAGGGTGGTGCCTGCACTGCTGCCTGCAGTCACGGGTGCCAACCTCCACGGAGTCATTCCTGTGTAGGGCACCCTCCTCTCACTATCACGGGGTAGGGTGGCTGGGGGGAGGTGGGGGGGGGGGGGGTGTAGGAGGCAGGAGAGAAAGAAGAGCGGGGAGTGGGGAGGGTTGGGGTGGCAGACACTTGGCACGATGAGAGGCGCAGAAGAGAGGGAGAGACCGGGTGGGGTCGAGGGGATGAGAAAGAGAGAGAGAGAGAGAGAGAGAGAGAGAGAGGGGGGGGGGGGGACAGAGAGGAAGACAGAGACAGACAGACGGATAGTGAGAGAGAGGGGACAGACAGAAAGACAACAAAGACATAGACAGACATACACAAAGACATAAACATGCACACGGACATATGGAGAGAAAGAAGGATTGAGAGAGACAGACAGACAGACTGACAGACAGGCAGACAGACAGAGATAAAGACAGAGAGAGAAGGGGGGGGGGGGGGCGGAGGACGGATGAGACAGTGAAAATGAGGCAGGGACAGAGAGAGAGAGAGAGAGAGAGAGAGAGAGAGAGACAGAGACAGAGACCGTGATAGAGAAGTACGGAGAAAGACACAGCACGGGAGAGACAGAGACAAAGGATCTCCCAAGATCAGGGACGGGACTGTGGTGGATTGGAAGACAGACAGAGGGAGGGATTAAGACAGAGGGGGCAGGGAATGACGGAGAGAGACAGAGACAGACAGACAGAAGGAGCTGTGGGATTGGAGGGAAGTAGAGAGGGAAAGAAATGAGGGAGGCAAAGGGAGAGGGAATACAGACAGAAGAAGAAGAAGAAGAGAGAGAAGAAGGAGAGAGAGAGAGAGAGAGAGAGAGAGAGAGAGAGATGTGGAAAAGGACATAAACCCATAAAAATGAGACAGGGACAGACAGAGATTTAGAGACAGAGAGCCTGTAATAGAGAGATGGAGACAGACCTAGAAACGGAGAAACAGAGATATAGGATCCGGAAAGGGACTCTGGTGGAGGAGAGAGAGAGAGAGAGAGAGAGAGAGAGAGAGAGAGAGAGAGAGATAGAGAGAAGGGCATAAACCATGAAAATGAGATAGCGACAGACAGAGAGAGAGAGAGAGAGAGACAGAGAGCCTATGATAGAGAGAGATGGAGATAGACCTAGAAACAGCGAAACCGATATATAGGATCTCATATGATCCGGGAAGGAACTCTGGTGGATTGGAGAGAGAGAGAGAGGAGGGGGGAAGAGAGTGGGGACAAGGGGTGATTATAGAGAGATGGAGGATGAAGAGGGAAGGAGAGAAGGAGGGAAGAAACAACAGAGAGAGAGAGAGAGGAGAGAGAGAGGAGAGCACAACAGAGAGAATAAACCAAGAGCGTGTTTGACGGAATGTAGCGGCAGGGGCGGAGGGTGAAAGGAGGAGGATTGGGGAGGTGCCGGGGAAGAGGGAGGGAACCGAAGTGCCATCGTGTTTGCTGGCAAGCAGCGCCGCCCTGTCTTGTTCCCTGTGGGATCTCTCAACCCCCACCCCCACCCTGCTACCCTGTTTTGTCTGGCACCGGGGTTTCCTGCCGTAGCTCTGATAAAGACGAGGGGTGGCTGTGATCACTGTCCGTTGTGGAACAGATTCTGTCTTTATGCCCCAGAGATTTAGGGGGAAGGGGCAAAGAGGGTCTGTAGTGTTGTGATGTTGTGTGTGGGGGGGGGGGGGGGGGGGGGGGGGGGGGGGGGGGGGGGGGGGGGGGGTGGGGAGGGGTGGGGGGGGGGGGGGGGGGGGGGGGGGGGGAGGGGGGGGTCCATTTCAGGTAAGCTCTCTGCCGTCCGGTGTCTTCTGTCTGTCCTGGCCATTTGCGTACAATCCCCCCTGCCTGTGTGAGTTCCGGTTATGCATTCTTCAGGCCATTTATGATCAGATGGCGGCAGAG
>JADBJO010020059.1:22500-32049 GCA_016801955.1 Conus betulinus | reverse complement strand
TGCCCCGTGACAATGCTATAAGATAGTAAGTTCGCCGCCCGTTTTGTTGTAAAACCATTCATTCTACGGATGTGCGTACAAACCCTCGAATGCGGTGCGCATGGAATTTTCAACTGTCCCTCAAAGAATGTGTCGTACCGTCTCCCTCAAACACACACACCTCCCCACACAACACCACACACACGTAGAGGGGAGAGATTAATTGATCTTTAATCACGCAGGATGGAGAGAGAGTGATGAGTGAGTGAGTGATCTTACCCTTACGCAAGGATAAGATATATGCCAAGCTGTCTTACAATCTGTCCCTTGTCATACATACACTGATTTCCAACACATCTCAATTCATACTGACAATTTCAAACACAGCACAAGTTTGTGATCTTCTCATAAAAGTAATACTGACATTGGGTGTGGTGAAACAGAGGAAACTTACAAACAAAACTACAGAGAGAGAGGTAGAAGACGGGGGGGTGGGGTGGGTGAGAGATAGTAGGTAGGGGGAGGAGAAAAGGACGGCAGACAGAGTGGAAGTGGGGATGGGCGATTTTAATGGAGTAGATTATATGTTTTAGACGATGTATTCAAAGTATGGTTCACAGAAATACTTTGCGCTAATCACTTTAATTCGAATAATCAAATTATTGAGATAAAATATTATGCAAATGTTTCTTGAAAAGTTTTAAAGTATTCATATTTTGTAGATTCGGTGGAAGTGAGTTTCAGACGTATGATCCAGAGTAAGCTAGGCTTGTTTTGTATGTAGATCAATGCGTGGGTAATGAAGAAGGAATGTCGTCGAACAGAAAAAGCTGTTCGATCTTGTAAAAAGGGCATTGATATAAGATGACATATTATCTGTCAAGATGCTAAATGTAAATGGTGCTTTGTTGAATTCCAGTTTGCTTACACAGAGGAAGTATGTTCAGCGCTTTTAGTATTTCGTCTGTTGCTAGAGATACAGCTGGATGGGGTAGTTTTGCAGCCCGTCCCTGTATGGAGAGAATTCAGCCTTTTTTGTGGACATGACAACTCTCGTCCGCCACTGTTGAAGCGTAATTGATACGTGACGTTATGTGCGCATTGAAGAAAAGTTTTAGCACAGTGCTGTTCATGTAGCGATTTACATAGACGTAGTTCTTTCACGTAATTGAGAGAGAGAGAGAGAGAGAGAGAGAAGAGAGAGCGTAGGCAGCGGGGTGTGGTATGAATGGGTCTCAGTGGCAAAAGCATGATACTCTCGCTCTCGACTCGCCGCTCTTCCTTTTACATTATCGAGAGGGAGGGAGGTGACTGTTGTGTGTGTATGGGGGGGGGGAGGGGTTGTTACCGCGAGCCACCCAGAGTGTCGTCCTCTCGGCCCCCCCACCCCCCACCCCCCACACACTCCCTTTTCCCTCCCCCCCCCCCACCCCCCGCACACACATACACACACACACACACTCACAGCGAGAGTTGATAGCCCCCACCCCACCCTCACCCCTCCACTCTCAGACATGACGTGGCACAGCTGGGCATGAATGGAGAGAGGGTGGAGAGCGGGGACAGAAGGGGAGTGGGTGGTTTTGTGAATGGCCAGCGTACGGTCCATTCATGTCAACATTGCCCTCACAGTCGACCCGGCTGGCACGCGCCACAACGCTACAAGCAGCAATGGCCACACGCCTTAATTAGGATGTCACACTAACCCACTACCTCATCCATCATGTTGTATGGTCCTTTTTTTTTCTTTCTTTTTAGTGTCCACAATTACGATTTTGCACTAATGCACTACCTCATCCATCATGTTGTAATGGCCTTTCCTTTTTCTTTCTTTTTAGAGTCCCACAATCCATGTTGATTATTCTGACAGTTTTGTGGGTATCACCATTTTTTTATCCCACCATTAAGGCAGCCATACTCCAACTTCAGGGAAGGTGCATGTTATGTGTAACGTGTCATCCATACCAACGGCTAAACTGGCCTTCTCTTCCGAAAGTTGATGATGGGATTTTACGTGTGTGCAAGATGTGCGTCCGTTCACACACGGTTGTACCTCGGTTTTTATAGTCTCATTCGAAGGACTGTATAGGGGAATGGAGTCAGAACCAATGTTAACCCTGTACTGAAACGGCCCAGCAGAGATGCGAACCCGCAACCCCAAGCTTACGAGTCCAATGCTCTACCAACTGAGCTATTAGGCCTGCTAGATCTATAAATTTGAGCCAGTATTTAATGTCAAACTGATAATTGATCAAAAGAGCAACTCACTACAAATCGTTTACCTTGTTTTAGGGGATTTTCACCGATGAAATCACAATCTTCAAATGCCCGACCTTACCCTTTAGTTGACGGCACACTTTAGGCCTTTCCACACGCTGGTCATGCTATCTTTGCGCCAGCTTGAAGCGCCCAAATAGTCCCATTCTTTGATTCGAAAGGTCTTCCATATACCATTACTACTACCCAAACAAATCTGAGCCACACTTTTGGTTTTTTTTTTTTTTTTTTTTTTTAGAAAAGGAGATATACAGATAGCGAAGACACACACCCTTCTAACTGATGAGATCCCTTTAACATGTTGAGAGCCCTTCTAACCGACCAGAGCCCTTCTAATTAGTTAGAAACCGTCTAAGTGATGAGAGCCCTTGTACATATGAGAGCCTTCAAATCGACAAGAGCCCTTCTTCTGATCAGTTAGAACCCTTCTAATTGGGGAGAGCCCCTCTACACGACGAGAAGCCTTGTAACCGACGAGAGCCATGTTGATGAGTTAGAGCCTTTCTGATTGAGAAGCCACCATGAGAGCCTTTGTGATTGATTGTTGTTTTGTTTTCTGTCCTCAGGATGCCACGCAGGCGTTACGTGCTGTTCAACGTGTGGGTGGATGAGGTGTACTACCATCGTATACCATCGTACGACCGCCTCCCCAGTGATGGGTTCGAGTGTCCGCTGGGTGAGTGGACTTTGAAAGTAGCGGGGGGGGGGGGGGGGGGGGGGGCAGTTCTACTTTTTATCAGCAATGTGGTAGAGAGAGACGGACGTGATCATCTCGATGTGTTGTGTGTGTGTGTGTGGTTTGTCTGTGTGTTCTCTCTCCTCTCCATCTCCTCTCTCTCTCCTCTCTCTCCTCTCCTCTTCTCTCTCCCCTCTCCTCTCTCCTCTCTTCCTCCGCCTTCTCCTCTCTTCACTGATCTCTCTCTCTCTCTCTCTCTCTCTTCTCTCTCTCTCTCTCTCTCTCCTCTCTCTCTCTGCTCTCCTTCTTCCTCCTTCTCTCTCTCTCTCTTCTGCTCTCTCTCCCTCGTTTGTCTCTGGTCTCTCTCTTGCTACTCTCTCTCTCTCTCCTCTCTCTCTCGCTCTCATCTCCTGCCAATCTCTCTCTCCGTCTCTCTCTCTCGTCTCTCTCCTTCTCTCACTCTCTCTCTGCTCCTTCACTGATCTTTGTTCCTGTCCCTCCATTGTTTGTCTCTGTGCTCTCTTTCTCTCTCTCTCCTCAACTCTCTCTCTCTCCTCTCTGTCTTCCTCTCTCTCTTCTCTCTCTCCTTCTCCACTTTGAAGACAGTGAACTCGTTTTAATTTTCACAACAGAATTGTGTGCTGTTTTGTTGGTCAGTTGGTCCAGTGTTGCTTGAAAAAGGTGTAATACACTGACATGCTGCAGTTAATTCAGGGTGTTGTGTGGCCTCCATTTTTTCTCTTCTCTTCTCTCTCTCTCTCTCCCTCATCATTGTTTTCCTCTCTTTCTCTCTCTCAGTCTCTCTCTCCTTCCTCTCCCACCCCCTCTCGTTCCTCCTGCCTCTTCTTAACTATTTCTCATTGTTGTCTTTTCTCCCTCCTCTCTCTCTCTCTCTCTCTCTCTCTCTCTCTCTCTCTCTCTCTCTCTCTCTCTCTCTCGAAGATCTTGACCTTGCTCTCGCCGTGACTCTCTCTCTCTCTCTCTCTCTCTCCTCTCTCTCTCTCTCTCTCTCTCTCTCTCTCTCTCCTCTCCTCGCGCGCGCGCACGCGCACCACACAAACCACACACACACACACACACACACACACACACACACCACACACAACAAACACACTGTGCAAAGGCCATTTGTAAATAAATAATTCATTTCTGAATAGAGAGCTAGCGAAAAGAATGAAGAAGTTAAGCAACAAGAGTGGATTTAGAACACGAGAAGATGAATCTGGCTGCATTGCTCTGCATTAGCACTTTAGGTGATGAAGAAGTGTTAGACAACCTGCAAGAAGAGAGTCACAGGTAATCTAGCCCCCACCGCCGCCCCGCGCCCCGGCCTCCGAAAGTCTCGCACAGCAACGATGCTACGCGCTAAAAAGCCGCGTGATTTCGGCGGTTCGAACGATTTTGCCCATCAAGGGGAGACAATCAACCCGCAAAATACTGCTTGCTGTTGCTCGAGTGAGAGATGTTTGAATGACTGAACTTCGATCTGGTTTGAATCGCCCGTCAAAATCAATTTCAGATGTCTCTTTGTCTGAAAGTTGAGGTTATTTATTTCCAAATCATGGTCAACGTGTAAACATTATCAAATGAAAATGTTCATTTAACACGTGGAAGGGAAATTAAGGTCAACCGATTGGTTTTTACCACAAGAAGGTGGTCGCAAACTGATTTCCATCACAGGAGAGATTTCGTCTCTGGTTACTTCTCTTTGTGCGAACCTCATCAGTCTTGAAACTTGATCCTGCAAATCGGGTGTTTAATTAATCATTAATTTAAAGCGAAGACAAGATCGTTGAAATTGCTAAATAGACGAAAGAACGGCCTTCAGACTCACAACAACAATAATGACTATGGCAGCATAGGAGTTCCTAGGAATCGCCCACTTCAAGCAGTCTGCAATGAAAAATGATTCTCTTCACCTTGAATTAATATCTTCTTCAGGAAATGGATAAACGACAGCACTTACTAAATTTATTGACGAATACGGGTATCATTATTTGAAAACATCCGTTTTCCATGAAAACCGATTAGTGTGTGAAAATAGGTAATTTTCCGTAAAAATATTTTATAGCTACTAATATATTTCTTTTAAAAAAAAAAGTGGCTTATTTGACACGTTAATGATCTGTTTTTACAGTGTATCAACTGAAAACATTGTTTTGTGTGAGAACAATGATTACCATTACAAAATAAGTATTTTTACGTAACAATACATGTATTCGCTGGTGAACAGGTTACTCCAGGTGGCAACAGCACTCGCTCATCTATTTTTGCCTTGTAACGTGAAGTCGTAACTGCTATTTTCATGTGAAGTAACAGTTAGTATTCATTATTTCTATTCTCTTCTTTCGAAAACAGTAATTATGGCCTTTTGCCGCCAGTCCGCTTCCATACCCGGTAGGTCGTTTCACGCTGATTGTGGCATTGCAGTGCGGTCTCTATTCCACAGTCACTGTGGAACTTTCTACCCGTTTCCATGGCAGCTGGCCTGCCAGCCTTCAGGCTGAAGAAGCTGACGGTGAACGTTCCTTTCAGTTTGTAGGTTGATCTTTTCAGTTTGTAGGTTGATCTTTTCAGTTTGTAGGGTTGATCTTTTCAGTTCAAAGAAACGTAAGATTTTTCAGATCACAAATTCATCTTAAAAAAAAAAAGATATTTAGTCGACTGTGTTCATGCTTCCGGATACTCTAGATGATTTAAGGCGAATTACAGTGCTAGCTGATTCTAATTTTCGAATTTTCGCCGTGGCGAAGTGGTTAGCGTCGCGGACTCCCGGCTTGGAGGTCGTGGGTTCGAATCCCATCAGAAGTCATGTGGGTTTTTCTGCCCCGACCGGCTCCTACCCAGAGTTGAGTTTGCTGCGGGCTCAGTTGGGAAGACTGGGACCACACAGTCGAGTTTCATCCACTTAATGGATGCGTTTTCTGAGAGTGTTGCTTAAATTTCCTGACCAACACTGCAGGTGCCTGTATCTCTCGGGCCTGGTTGACGTTGACGCCGGGATATATTATGAAAGGAAGCGTAGAGTACAGCCCTGTCATGTAGTCTCAGACCGAAATGGAAATCCGTAGCATCATCTTAATCATCCTCATTCTCATCGATCAGCATAAAAAAAAAAATGTCTCAAAATCTATGGCCCTTCATGCCCTGCTCTCATGGTGACCTCAATTTCGATGTCATCTCTCCACGTCTGTGGCCTTGGTTTGGTTCCGTTGGGGTCACCGGTATCGGCGAATCCATGGGGGCTGTCGTTGGACGGACGTGGTGGCGCCCTCCGGAGGGAGAGCTCACTCGCGCCGGCTCCGCGACTAAGCAATTATTGTCGTCAGTAGGGGGCTTAGTAGGTGGTGTCCTGCGTATGTTAGATCAGAACAGGCGCCACTGAACACCACTGAAATGACTCGGCAGCAGTGCAGTGTCTCCTCCGGTGGGGTTGCCTCTTGACGACTCGACATTGACTGCTCCCTGTGGATTGCCGGTGCCGGGGCTGCCGGGGCTGGGCGGGGCCGACCGGCTGTGGCTGTGGACGGGGTGTCGGAATGAGCGGCGTGGGTGAACTGCCTCTGATGTGGGCGCAGAGGTTGGGACATACCATGACAAAATGAAATCCCTGGGGGGGGGGGGGGGGGGGGGGGGGGGGGGGGGTAGAGAATACTCACATATTAGATTAGTAATTCAATCGAAACATTTTAATACTTTACACTAAGTGCCTGATCCCTGTCCTTCTCTCGTCATACGAGATTTGCAAGTGCACACAGGTTTGTCAGCGACTGAGTTCAGACACCTGGCCAGTCAAGGCCACCCCCCACCCCACCCCCCCAAGTGCCACCTCCCCCCTTTTTAACCAGAAGTGCCAGTAGAGCCTGTACCCACCTTTTTAAGAATCGCCCTCCAGAATCGCCCTCCGCCCACCCCCCCCCTCCCCCAAGTGCCAGTAGAGCCTGTACCCACCTTTTTAATCAGAATCGCCCTCCGCCCATGTAAAAGGCCCTCACTGGGGACTCATTTCTCTCTCACCGCTAAGTCTGGTCCAGTCCTGCCCAGTGATGTTTCCGCCATCATACTGATTGACAGACTGACAAACAGAATTGATGGGGGGCGAAAACATCACGCCGCTGTACTGGCTAACTGTGTCAATAAAGAACAAATGACTTTAGGGCAGCAGTGATCGTAAAGTAATGATACAAACCGAGTAATGAAATAAACAAATAAAGAAATGACTCGGACTTCAAACGACACAATTTCCTCTTGCTGCGTCATGCCAAATTCTTAAATTAAAGAAAAAAAAAAGTACTTGTAAATGAACAACGAGGACAAACGAAATACAAGAGAAAACACGACGCGTGTAGACTTCTTAGGTCTTCTTCAGGGAAGACAAATAACACTCGGGACAACGAGACTGAAATTCAGTTACCTCCCTTTCCAACTCGCTTCATACCAGCCTGTCTGTGTCTTGTGTTGCAGGCATGGAGCTGAAGCCCTGTGGCCAGACCAAACGAGCCATCCGCGCCGTATCGCCAACGAAGCCGCGGCGCTTGAGAAGCCTTCCCCGCGCGGGCCGCCAGCAGCGGAGAGAGCTCCTTGGTCTGAGACCCCGGCCAGAGGAGTCCCAGCACAGCAAGAAGGGCGAGGAGAACAGGAGGGAGAAGAAGTCGTCTCAGAAGGCGGAGCTGCCCCAGAAAGGAGGAGGAGAAGGCAGAACAGAAGGAGGGCTGGAAAAGAAGGAAGGAGAACAGAAGTTGAAGAGAAAGAGGGGAGGAGGAGAATGGAGGAGAAGAAGAACGGGAACTGAAGAGAAAGAGGGAGGAGGAGTGTGACAGTCAGCCGCCAGAAGGAGAAAAGAAGAAGACGCAGAAGAAGAAGAGAGCGAGAGCTGACAGCCATCCGGGCTTCCAGGCAGCACAGCGGCTGCAGCTGCAAGGGCTGGTGCCGCATCGAGACCTGTGAATGCCTGCAGGCCGGGATATACTGCCAACACGTGGGTTTTTCCCAAGGACGCAGGGGCTGCGCGCCTGCTCTTCGATGGGCTGCGACAAAACCGACATGAGACTGATAGGGTCGTATCAAAGGAAGCAGAACCACTTCCATGAGGTTACGATGCGAGTCATGGTGGAGGACGTGCGACTCATGATGCGGGAGGTCTTCGGGGATGATGATTACGAGGGGGTCTTAGGGGATGATTACGAGGAGGTCTTAGGGGATGATTACGGGGAGGTGGGGTCAGGGATTACGAGGGGTAGGAGGGGGCTTCTTCAACGCAGGCGCGCTCGCACGCACACGAGGGGTAGGAGGGGGCTTCTTCACACAGGCAGCTCACACGCACACACACACACACACACACACACACACACACACACACACCACACACACACACACACACACACACACACATTACACACACAGTATTTACAGTTCAGATCTCAGACGTCCCTTTGATGAGGAATTATGGGTAGTCGGGACGAGAGTGGGGGATGGGGGGAGGGGGAATAAAGAGGGGATAAAAAGAGGAGGAGGAAGGGAGAGAGGAGGTAATGTGTTGAATAGAATATATGTCATGAAACTGTGTGCGCATACCTACGACATTAGCAGAGAGAGAGAGAGAGCCGTTTCGCTTCACAGCACTGGCTTTTGTTGGTATTTCAACTTTGAGTTGTTTATTTGATCACTGCTTGAATATGTATTTGTATCTAACGCCTTTCGCGTTCAGGTCAGTGTTGTGCCTGAAATCATCCTGTCGGTGGTGTGAGAAACGAGACCACATTACATATACATTGATCTTTAGCGCTCACTTCCAGCTGATTATTGAACTAGTCATGTCTTGATCATTCAACCATTGCATGTGCTTTGATGGAAGTGATGAAGGATGGGCGATGAAATGCCTTTTTTTTTTTTTTTTTTTTTTTTTTGAATATTCTGGATTTACTTTTTCTAAAGAAAGAGGAGAGAGATGAGGGTGCAGAAGAGTGGATGAAGTGAAAAGGAGTGAGGGTGGGGAAGGAGGAGGGAAAGGGGCATTAAACTTTGTGATTTTCACATTTTCATTTTCTCCCTGTTTGTAAGCACAATGCATTTTTTTAAAACTTCATTGTTATGATGAAAGATTGGAAACTGTAAATAATAGGAAATCGGTGGAACAGTGTGGAAATGGAAAGAAAAAATGAAGATTCCGTCTTGTCCCCCTGAACGGGTAAAAGTAAAAAAAGATACTGAAAAAAGCAATGGATGAATGATGACGAATGCGAGTTGTTTTCTAGAATGCAATACAGCGTGTTTTTTATACCGGTCAGTGAAGTAAGTTCCGAAAAGCCCTGTGAACATTACTGAATCATATACAAAGTTTATCACTGAGCTTTTAAAGTATCGAAAAGGACTGAAATGATATGATGAAAGATGAATCGAACAAACGTATAACTATAACGCATTCCAGTCTCATTGATAAGCGGTTCGTCTCATTTTATTTCTCATGATGACAAGAATTCAGGCCTTAAAAGTATAATGGAAAACTGTATTCTATATCTAATGGGAAAAATAAGGCAATTTTCTTATGGCTTTGAAATTAATTGGGGTGGGGGGGGGGGGGTCGGGGGGTCGTTTTGGAAAGCTAACGAAAGATGAAT
>JADBJO010020059.1:0-17500 GCA_016801955.1 Conus betulinus | reverse complement strand
TGTGTGTGTGTGTGTGTGTGTGTGTGTGTGTGTGTGTGTGTGTGTGTGTGTGTGTGTGTGTGTGTGTGTGTGTGTGTGTGTGTGAGAGAGAGAGAGAGAGAGAAGAGAGAGAGAGATGTTTCTGAATACTTATTATCCAAATTCTTAAAGTCAACAGATCCAAAACGACTACACCAAGGAAGATGTACTACATAAGAAGTGAGTTCGCCTTAAAGTTTTTTCGTTACTGAGTGAGTGGACATCTTGGAGAAGGATTTCAGATCCCTCATTGATCCAAACGATGAAGGACTTAAGATGAAATGGTGAGGGACAAGGGGATGGCGAGGGACATAGTGATGGTGGGGGACATAGTGATGGTGAGGGACATAGTGATGGTGAGGGACATAGTGATGGTGAGGGACATAGTGATGGTGGGGGACATGGTGATGGTGAGGGACATAGTGATGGTGAGGGACATAGTGATGGTGAGGGACATAGTGATGGTGAGGGGACATAGTGATGGTGAGGGACATAGTGATGGTGAGGGACATGGTGATGGTGAGGGACATGGTGATGGTGAGGGACATAGTGATGGTGTGGGGACATAGTGATGGTGAGGGACATGGTGATGGTGAGGGACATAGTGATGGTGGGGGACATAGTGATGGTGATGGGGGGGGGACATAGTGGTGATGGTGAGGGACAGTGATGGTGATACTACTACTACTACTTGCTGCTGAGGCACATGTGATGGTGATATTACTACTACTACTGCTGCTGCTACTACTGATGGTACTACTAGTGACTGGTGCTGCTGCTGCTGCTGGTGCTGGACTAGTGATGTGACTACTACACTACTACTACTACTACTACAATAACAGCGGTAGCAGCAATGACAAAGTGCAACACCGTAGTGGTTGTAACAACGACATCAATAACTTCAGCTGCGGGGCATACAGGTAAGTAACAACGGCAACAACATCGACAGCAAAATCGAGTAGTGTAGTGTGATGCAGTGTAGCGCAGTGTAGCTCAGTGTAGTGTAGTGCAGTGTAGTGTAGTGTAGTGTAGTGTGAGCAGTGTGGCGCAGTGTAGCTCAGTGTAGTGTAGTGCAGTGTAGTGCAGTGTAGCTCAGTGTAGTGTAGTGTAGTGCATGGTGTAGCACAGTGTAGTGTAGTGTAGTGTAGTGTAGTGTAGACAGCGTGTAGTGTAGTGTAGTGTAGTGTAGTGTAGCGTAGTGTAGTGTAGTGCAGTGTAAGTGCAGTGTAGCGCAGTGTAGTGTAGTGCAGTGTAGCGCAGTGCAGTGTAGTGTAGTGTAGTAGTAGTGTAGTGTAGTGTAGTGTAGTGTAGCGTAGTGGAGTGGAGTGTAGTGGAGTGTAGTGTAGTGTAGTGTAGTGTAGCACAGTGCAGTGTAGAGTAGTGTAGAGCAGTGTAGTGTAGTGTAGTGTAGTGTAGTGTAGTGTAGTGTAGTGTAGTGTAGTGTAGTGTAGTGTAGTGTAGTGTAGTGTAGCACAGAGTAGTGAAACACAGCGCAGTGTAGAACAGTGGAGTGCAGTGTAGTGTGATGCAGCGTCGCGGGTCGGGTCGGGTCGGGTCGGGTCGGGCGTCGGGTCGGATCTCGGCTCGGGGGTCGGCTCGGAGGTCAGCTCCGGATTCGGGGTCGGCATAGGGTTCAGACTATATTTCATTGTTGATTCAGATGGAATGTCCATGTATGAGTTTATAACCAGCAATTAACAACCCTGGACGCATTCATAAAGGAGAAATGCAAGGGGGGTACTTCTGGGACCAGCCCAGAAGTATTCCCCCTTCTCCTCGGGAGTACTTCTGGGTCCGCTAAAAAGGGCCTAGTTTTACTCCCGGGAGTAAGTCTGGGCTGGGCCCCAAAGTACTCTCTCAGCTTTGGGGGGGGGGGGGGGGGGGGGGGGGGGGGGGGGACATCTGGAGCCACGCCAAAATTACTCCCTCGGAGTACATTTGGGCTGGGCCCAGACGTACTCCCGGGAGTCATTCTGGTGCCGAGGGGTGTGTCAGTTTGGGACTGGTACCAAAAGTACCCTCTCTAAAGGAGTCAGCGTTATAAGACAGTAACAGAAAACAAAGATTTATTTGCAAAGTTGTCAACAGGGGGGAGTACTTCTGGGACAAAGGGGGGTACTGTCCCAGAAGTACTCCCGGAGAGTCATTCTGGCGCGGGCCCACAAGTACTCCCGAAAGTAATTTCTGGTGAGTTAACATTGGTTCTGACTCCATTCCCCACACAGTCCTTCGAATGAGACTATAAACCGAGGTTCCGTGTGTGAACGCACGCACATCTTGCACACACGTAAAATCCCATCACCAACTTTCGGAAGAGAAGGCCAGTTTGCCGTTGGTATTGATGACACATTACACATAGCATGCACCTTCCCCGAAGATGGAGTATGGCTGCCTTAATGGTGGGATAATAAATGATCATACATACAAAAGTGTCAGAATAATCAACATGATGATTGTGGACACTATAAAGAAAGAAAAAGGAAAGGCCTTACAACATGATGGATGAGGTAGTGGTTTAGTGCCAGATCCTAATTGAGGCGTGTGGCCAACGCAACTTGTAGCGTTGTGGCGCGTGCCAGCCGGGCCGACTGTGAAGGGCAATGTTGACATGAATGGACCGTACGCTGGCCCATTCACAACACCACCCACTCCCCCTTCTGTCCCCGCGCTCTCCACCCTCTCTCCATTTCATGCCCGGGCTGTGCCACGTCATGTTTAAGAGTGGAGGGGTGAGGGAGGGGGGTATTAACTCTCGCTCTGTGTGTGTGTCTGGGTATGTGTGTGTGTGTGTGTGTGTGTGTGGGGGGGTGGGGGGGGGGGGGGGGGGGGGGGGGGCGAGGGGGGGGGGAGGGAAGAGGGAGTGGGGGGGGGGGGGGGGGGGACGGAGGATGCCCAGATGAGACTCCAGTGGCTCGCGGTAACACCCCCGTCCCCCCCCCCCCCCCACCACACACACACACCATCACCTCCTCTCCCTCCTCTCTCGATGATGAGAAGGAAGGCAAATGAAACAAACTGCAGCGTTACCGGAACACGACGAAAAAAGCAGAAGAGAGCACACAAAACAAAGTGTGAAGTAACGCAATTTTAATGAACGACACAAAACAGGACAAGTTATTTTCGGCAATATGCCTTCTCAGCGACAAAAAAAAAAAAAAAAAAAAATGAAAACAGTTCAGACATTAACATGCGCAGTACTCCCCTTGTGAAACCAAAGTGGTGAATGAAGTTGACAGTGGGACAGTGGGAGAGAGGGTGAGTTGAGGAATAGGGCACGAGGAAAGAGGGTAGAGTCAAGAGAGGAGGAGGAAAAGGAGAGAGAGAGAGAGAGAGAGAGAGAGAGAGAGAGAGAGAGAGAGAGAGAGAGAGAGAGAGAGAGAGAGAGAGAGAGAGAGAGAGAGAGAGAGAGAGAGAGAGAGAGAGAGAGAGAGAGAGAATGGAAGTAGAGGAAGAGTGGTCCTGGTCTATGATCCACATGAAATACAAGTGGCGTCAACAAACTGTCCCCAAGAACACAAGTCACACGACGTAAAAACCATCAACCAACTGTACGCCGGGAAACTGGCACAAAAGACACATGACGTAAAAACCATCAACCAACTGTTCCCCGCGGAAACTGGCACAAAAGACACATGACGTAAAAGCCATCAACCAACTGTTCCCCGGGGAAACTGGCACAAAAAAGCCATCGACACATGACTAAAAAGTCAAAACCATCAACCAACTGTTCCCCAGGGAAAACTGGCACAAAAGACACATGATGTTAAAAACCATCAACTAACTGTTCCCCTGGGGAACGGGGCACACAAGGCACAAGACATAAGAAAATCAACCAACTGTCCCCCGGGAAAATTGGCACAGAAGACACGCTGTGTTAAAAAAACGGGTACTTCGTAATATCGAAATCGGCTTTGCTTGTGTCCCTTACATCATTGGTTCTATTGTCATATCATTTTCATCATGCTATGATATGTTGAGTACTTCTTCAAAAGGGGCCAAAAGCCTATAAATGAATGAAGCATCTCTGTCTGTCTGTCTGTCTGTCTGTCTCTCTCTGTCTGTCTCTGTCTCTCTCTCTCTCTCTCTCTCTCTCTCTCTCTCTCTCTCTCTTTTACGTTATTTGCTTTTTGCTTTGCATACCCCATGTCATCAAGGCTGTATAGCTAATGACATTTTTTTTTTCCCACCACGTTCCCGGTCTATCAAAGAGACCTACATCGAGATTAGGCTCTATGTTGTAAAGAAGAAATCTTTCGCTTTCTTTGAATTTAGAAGGGGGAGGGACTTAAACATAACACATGGCAATCACTGGATTTCAAACATAATAGGGTTTGGGTAACCAAAAGGTGGAATTATGAAACATACTACGATACTGAAGTTATTAGAATCGGGTTTAATTCATCATATAAGCCTACATCATCTTTCTCTTCGCCTCTTTATAGATCCCCCCCCCCCCCCCACCCCCCCCCCCCCCCCCCCCCCCCCCCCCCCCCCAAAAAAAACTCACCCCCCCTCCCACTCTATCACCAATATATCGTCTTCACCTCATAGCGAAGCCTCCCTGTTCATCTATTAGCTTCCCAACCCTCTATCACCTACCTATCCCCAGACTCTCCCACCCTCTCTCAATCAAGTTCCCTCACTCTCAATTTTTTATCCCTCCCTCTTACCTCTTACTGTCAATCATCCTCCCCCGCTAACTGCCTACACATCCCCTCCCTCCATCACACCCACTCCCTCCCTATCACTCCAACCAACTCCCCATCTCTCTATCTCTCCATAAATGCCATTATGAATGTTCAGTGTTCGGTGTTCTCTCTCTCTCTCCCCTCCTCTCTCTCTCTCTCTCTCTCTCTCTCTCTCTCTCTCTCTCTCTCTCTCTCATTTCAAAAAGAAAAAAAACTAGCTGTTTTGTTTTAAGAGAACTACATTCAAGGCTATGGTGCCTCAGCTGTGGTAGCCCTCTGCCGATGGAGGCTGTTTCACGAGATTACTTCAGACTGTCACTAAAAGAGAGAGTTCTTCCGTGGAAAACAAACAAACAAAAAAAAAAGCATGAAACTTTCATCACAACAATTTGAAATGTAGAGTTAAAACAACGGAAAGTCTTGAGGCGTATAAAAACTAAGCCATTCTTTGGTTTATATATCAACCCCCCCCCCCCCCCCCACCCTACCCCAACACCCGACTGTACCCAAAATGTTAAAAAGAAAAGAAAAGGAAGAAAGAAAAAATTCAAGCCAGCACGCAAGTGCGCGCGCGCGAACACACACACACACACACACACACACACACACACACACACACACACACACACACACACACACACACACACACACACACACACACACACACACACACACACACACACACACACACACACACAAAGGACTACATTGGCAAATAGCATAGGTATCTTATCATTGGGAAGTCTAACCGCTCAGTGGTGTATATAGCCCGAAGAGGACCTTATCTTAACCTATGGTAGCGTAGTAGCGTCCGGAGACTCTAACTATCGCTTTTTATGAACAATTCAAGTAGTATCCTGCAGAAAAACAAACGACGGTTGTGAAATCAGGTATTACCGCTGTGTCCCTGAGGATCATAGTTGTTTTTTTACCTGTTTTTCTTTTCCCAGAAAAAAAACAACAGCTATTACCTTTCAGAAAAACAGCAACAGCAGGAAAAAACAGCTATTATCTTTCAGAAAAAAGCAACAGTAGGAAAAAAAAAACAGCTACTATCTTTCAGAAAAATAGCAACAGCAAGGAAAGCAGATATTATCTTTCAGAAAAAACAGCAACAGTAGGGAAAAAGAGCTACTATCTTTCAGAAAAAACAGCAACAGTAGGGGAAAACAGCTACATCTTTCAGAAAAAAAGGGCAACAGCAGGGGAAAACAGCTATTAACGCTGTTGTCTTCAAGGGTTACAACCGTTTTTTCCCTGTTTACTCGAGGAAGAGAATTGTTATCCTTCAGTAAACAGCAACAATGAGGAAACCAACAACCGTTATTTCTGTTTATTTCTATGGGTTACAGTTCTTATCCCTGTTTTCCCGACTCCTATTTCAGACCTCTGGTGTGATTATACCACACGCACATGTACGACTAACACGGAACATGGGGTTATAAGACACATGTGACTTGTGATGAAGGGTGAACAGACACACACGACTTGTGATGAAGGGTGAACAGACACACACATGACTTGTGATGAAGGGTGAACAGACACACACACATGACTTGAGATGAAAAGTGAAGACACACCACGACTTGTGATAAAGGGTGAACAGACACACACGACTTGTGATAAAGGGTGAACAGACACACACATGACTTGTGATAAAGGGTGAACAGACACACACATGACTTGTGATAAAGGATGAACAGACACACACATGACTTGTGATGAATGGTGAACAGACACACACGACTTGTGATAAAGGGTGAACAGACACACATGACTTGTGATAAAGGGTGAACAGACACACACACTGACTTGAATGAAAAAAGTGAAGAGAAACACACACATGACTTTGATGAAAATGAACAGATACACACATGACTTGTGATGAAAATGAACAGCTATGCACATGACATGTAATAATGGGTGAAAGGCTGGGAGGCCAAACTCCGTTAGAGGGAATTTTCCACTCACAAAGCGTGTCATACTTACATTGGTACCTGATTCAGTGGGGCCAGAAAATATTCCTATCCTGACAAAGGAAACGGGAAATATAGTTGTGATCCTTAGGGACAGAGAAAAGAAAAGCAGGTAAAATAGTTGTTATCCTTTGGGGGGAATAGGAGGAAAAAACTTTTATTCCAAAGAAAACAGGGAGACCAGTTGTGTTTTGAAAGGAAAGCAGGAACAGCAGTGATGGGCCGAAAGAAAATAATTATGAATGTTATAGATGGCACCAGAAATACCCGATTCCCCAGTTATAGCAGTTTTCCTCAACGATAGTGGGCAGTTTCATCAGGAACACAGCTGTCACCGACTTTTGACGCAAGCCTCTTTCCATAGCTATCATACCAGCTTGTCCCTTAAAACTCAACCCATTTACGATGACCGTCACGTGATGTTGTTCTTGGGGCGCGGTGTTTTGGGACATTCGTCCTCGTTTGCGCGATCGTTGGAGAGCGAGAGACTGACGTCTTCTACAGCGGAGGCCACGCTCAGACCCGAGAGCTAACAGTCAGCAGTTTGTCACTCTGGGAGTTGGAAGTGTCGTGTGTAGTAAGCTTTAGCTTGTCCGTGACTCTCACTGGTCTGAAAGAAAGGAAGTAACGGCGAGTGGAAGAGTTGTCGTGACGCCGAGTTTTTTTTCTTGCAAGTGTACAACAGGTGAGTGGAACATACATTGTCACGTAGACTTCACTGTATGTCATCTTTGTTTCCATCATTAGGCATGATCGATCACTGGACTTTTAAACAAAACCTGGCTGCTTTGACTGAAGAAAATGTTGACTTCATCTCCTCACTCTCTCTCCCTCTGAGTGTGTGTGCTGTCTGTGTGTGTGTGTGTGTGTGTGTGTGTGTGTGTGTGTGTGTGTGTGTGTGTGTGTGTGTGTGTGTGTGTGTGTGTGTGTGTGTGTGTGTGTGTGTGTGTGTTTTTTCTCACCCTTTCTCCCGTTTTTTCAAAAAGTACTGTTAGTTGTTTATTCACTGATCATTTCCTCCTTCCCATCGATTGTTATTATTCATTATCATCATCATCATTACGATTATTATAATTGCTAGGCATATCAATCTGTTCATATTTAACGATTATCGACATTCACATGAAATGAACCTCACCTTTGCAATGAATAGTTTATACACATACAAATCTAGTTTGGCATAGGCCTATTCCGAAGGTTGGCAATGGAACAATATTCCTCGAGAACTTAGAAATGAATCAGACTTTTAAAAAATCCAAAAAAATACCTGATGAATGTCTCAGATTTGACTCCACTATACACTGATATATCTTGATGATTCTCAATTCAGATTTACTTTAACGAATCTGTGCTGTAGTTCGAAGTCATCTCAACTCTACTACACTAATTGCATTGATCATCCTGTGCCATTAATGTGTTTTTTCAAAGCATTCCACGGTTGTGTTTATCCATGTCTGCTTCATTGTCTTTCTCTCCCATTATCTCTGCCTTTCTGTCGCCAGTCGGTCGGTCGGTCGGTCGGTCTCTCTCTCTCTCTCTCTCTCTCTCTCTCTCTCTCTCTCTCTCTCTCTCTCTCTCTCTCTCTCTCTCCTCTCCTATTAGTTTTCTTGCTGTGGTGGTTGTTTTCTTAATTGGTTTTTTTTTTTTCTCACAAAGTTGTCATGCAATCAATTGTTGCATTTTTTTTTTTTTCCCCATGTATATTGTTTAATTTGCTTTTTACTGTACATATATTTTTTTTCTTGCCCAGATGGCAGGATATAAAAAAAAAGTATTCATATTTAGTCCACTACCCTCTTTAAAATGACATTTGTTCATTCTTGTGTATGTAAACAATTCATTTCACATGTATAAAAATGTTTAATTTGTGCAGAAGATGTTTATTCAACCAGTAGAAAGCATATGTGCATATAAAAAAATTTTCTTTAGTATATTACTACATATAGTATAACCAAAACATATCCAGACAGGTTTAGCCTAGTCTGATTTTGGTGTACTTTTCAACGAAAATGAGCATATTTTCTGCAAAGAGAGTGTACCAAATTCAAATTTCTGTAAAAGCAAAGCGAGAGGGGACGGTCCTTCATTTTGTTTCACCCGCCATCACAGTGCAGACGCTTCTTGCCAGAAGTAACCACCTGATCTGGCACTGACGACGGTAAAACAGGTTCTTTCTGAGACAAATTACTTTCAAACTCGATTCATCAGCATACTTTGGCGCACGCTCATGACCTCTCTCGCCGGTTTTTTTTCGACGTTACAGGGCATGCTGTCGTAGAAAACGCACACTGCAGAACACGATTTCGGGCGCAGAAGTTAGCAAGAGTTTGTCTCTCTTTGGTCGAAGCCTCCGGCCGCTGTTAATGTCCACAAGTTCAGTTACCGCTTAAGAACTCCGGAATTTTTTTTTTTTTTTTTTCCGAAGTTTTTTTTTTTTTTTGTAATCGTCACATTCGTTCGTCGTTTTTTCGCCAAACGTGTACAAAATACGGCGAAATCGTATGGGTAAATAAGTCTGCTTGTCTGTTCGTATATATAATGCATTGTGTGCACAAAGGCATTGTCCATTCCACAGTTTTTGTGTGGGGTCGTCCTGTCTGGCGTGCCTCTTGCGCGATGTTCACTGGTGTATAAGCCTTCTGGTGGGCCGCCAGGATAGAAACTGATTGGTGTATTACTTCACAAAGGGATTCAGTTATCTGTGCTTCTATCAAAAGCGAATTCTGATGTAGTTCATAAATTCATAGGCCTATGACCTCACTAAGGGATTCAGCTATTCATACTTCTGTTTAACACACACAAAACAAGAAAAAAAAAACAACACACACACACACACACACACACACACACGAGGAGGAGCAAAACATCCGTGATCGGCTTGCACACGTCTATAGCAACGGCGTGCAAGTTATGGCCCTGATTTTTCTTGGAAGAAGTTACCTGTCGGACTTCTTGGAAGAAACAAAATGGCGGAACGCGCAGACATTGTTGAAGCAGGTCAGACTTTTGATGACTCTTCAATTAAAAACAAGTGGAAATTGGAGTGGACGCTTCAGAAAGTTGACGAAGTCATTGGAGACTTTCTTGACAAAGTGGCACCAGGTTTAGCTTAGTGCAAACTGTGCTCAAGGGAAAATGTTACGGTGGCGCGGGAAGAAAGCTCATGAGGATCGCACTCGTGTTTACAGCAATTTTTATGCACTAGATATCTCTTGAAATTATGTCCAGAAAGCGCCAAATGGCGTAGAGTTCCACTTGGGTTTTGGAAAATTTTCCGGGGGAGCATGCCTCCGGACACCCCCCCCCCCCCCCCCCCCCTTTCAGTGGTTGTTTCCTCCTGTTTTAAGCCCTGGTTGTCATGGCGGCAGGCGGTCTTGCCTCAGGTGATGGTGCTTTCCATGTCATGTTCCACTCACAATGAAACATATTCTTTTAGAGTGTTTGGACTTGCATGATGTGAGACACAAACATTTTACAGCAGAGTTCATGAAAACCTTGTTCAGAGATGTTCCGCCGGACGCGATCTTTGAGTTCTTGAAAGAGATTAACACTTTTCATCGGATCTGAGATTTTACAGTGGAAAGATTTTTAGCAAAATTTCGGATGGGTTTTTAGAAGATGTATTTTAAAGAACTGTGTGAATGAATGCCTTGTTAGTAAGTTGATCTTAATGTGGTGACAGCCCAGATATGGCCTTTTGTGGTCGGCTGGGCTGTACGCAAAATTACCTTACCTTACTTCCGAAATAAACTATATGCTAAGCCTGCACGATCCACGCACATATCGCAGTGGTCGGCGCTTTAGCTTCTTGCCCAGATAGTTGTTATTCATAAATCTATAGATATGATATTATTCATGAATTTATGTAAATCAATTATATATTCTCCTCTCAATGTTGTAAATAATACATGGTTAACAGATGTGATGATTTCTTCACTTTAATAATCCATTCTATACGTCGACAAATTATCATTTACGTACAAAATGTCGTTTCTGTAAGTGTTGTATTCTGAAGACCTGTCACTAAGAAATATTTCCAGGACTAAGTCAGTTATTGAGAGAGTTAGGCTGGTGGACGATTATAGCTCTTCCTCTCCCTCTCTCTTTCACACGCTAACACATACACAATGGCTCGTGCCCAGTACACATGCATACACGCACATACACACACATACACGTGCACACACATACACACACACACACACACACACACACACACACACACACACACACACACACACACACACACACACACACACACACACACAGATTGATTGATTGATTGATCTTTAATACGCAAGAATGGAGAGAGAGAGAGAGAGAGAGATTGATTGACTGGATTGATTGATCTTTAATAATACGCAAAGATGAAGATATTAGGCCAAACCTAGTCTTACAATCTGTCCTTGTCATACATACATTATTTCAACACATGTCATTCATACTGACAATTTAACACAACAACATTGTGATCTGCTCATAAAAGTGATAATGACATTGGGTGGTGGTGAAGCAGAAGGCAGAAGGAAACTTACAAATAAACAAAACTGCAGAGAGAGAGGTTAGAAGAACGGGGGGCGGGGTGAGGTGGAGAGAATAGTAGGTAGGGGGAGGAGGAAAAAGGGACGGCAGACAGAGTGGAAGTGGGGATGGGCGATTTTAATGGAGCAGATTATATGTTTTGACGATGTATTCAAAGTATGGGTCACAGAAGACTTTGCGCTAATCACTTTAATCGAATAATCAAATTATTGAGATAAAATGTTTATGCAAATGTTTCTTGAAAAGTTTTAAAGTATTCATATTTTGTAGATTCGGTGGAAGTGAGTTTCAGACATATGGTCCAGAGTAAGCTAGGCTTGTATTGTATGTAGAACAATGTGTGGGTAAGGAAGAAGGAATGTCGTCGAACCAGAAAAGCTGTTCGATCTTGTAAAAAGGGCATTGATATAAGACGACATAGTATCTGTCAAGATGCTAAATGTAAATGATGCTTTGTTGAATTCCAGTTGCCTGTTCAGAGGAAGTATGTTCAGTGCTTTTAGTATTTCGTCTCTGTTGTTAGAGATACAGCTGGATGGGGTAGTTTTGCAGCCCGTGTAAGGAGAGAATTCAGCCTTTTTTGTGGACATGACAACTCCCGTCCCACACGGTTGAAGCATAATTGATACGTAACATTATGTGCGCATTGAAGAAAAGTTTTTAGCACAGTGCTGTTGATGTAGCGATTTAACTGAGAGAGAGAGAGAGAGAGAGAGAGAGAGAGAGAGAGAGAGAGAGAGAGAGAGAGAGAGAGAGAGAGAGAACGGCAGCGCGGGGTGTGGTGGTATGAATGGGTCTCGGTGGCAAAAGAATGATAGTCTCGCTCTCCCACTCGCCCGCTCTTCCTTCCCATTATCGAGAGGGAGGGAGGAGGTGATGGTGTGTGTGTAGGGGGGGGGGGGGGAGGGGGTGTTACCGCGAGCCACCCAGAGTGTCGTCCTCGCCCCTCACCCCCCCCCCCCCCCCACACACACACACACACACTCCCTTTTTCCCCCCCCCCCCCCCCCCCCCCCCCCCCCCCCCCCACACACACACACACACTCCCTTTTCCCCCCCCCCCCCTACCCCCCCCCCCGCCCCCCCCCCCCTCCCCCCCACCCACACACACGCACGCATACACATACACCACACACTCACACATAGCGAGAGTTGATAGCCCCCCACCCCACCCTCACCCCTCCACTCTCAGACATGACATGGCACAACTGGGCATGAATGGAGAGAGGGTGGAGAGCGGGGGACGGAAGGGGAGTGTGGGTGGTGTTGTGAATGGGCCAGCGTACGGTCCAGTCATGTCAACATTGTCCTTCACAGTTGACCCGGCTGGCACGCGCCACAACGCTACAAGCAGCAATGGCCACACGCCTTAATTAGGATGTCACACTAACCCACTACCTCATCCATCATGTTGTATGGTCTTTTCTTTTTCTTTCTTTTTTAGTGTCCACAGTTACCATTTTGCACTAATGCTCTACCTCATCCCATCATGTTGTATGGCCTTTCTTTTTCTTTCATTTTAGAGTTCACAATCATGTTGATTATTTCTGACAGTTTTGTGGGTATCACCATTTTTGATCCCACCATTAAGGAAGCCATACTCCAACTTCAGGGAAGGTGCATGTTATGTGTAACGTGTCATCCATACCAACGGCCAAACTGGCCTTCTCTTCCGAAAGTTGGTGATGGGATTTTACGTGTGTGAAAGATGTGCGTCCGTTCACACACGGTACCTCGGTTTATAGTCTCATTCGAAGGACTGTATGGGAAATGGAGTCAGAACCAATGTTAACCCTGTACTGAAACGGCCCAGCGGAGATGCGAACCCGCGACCCCCAGCTTACGAGTCCAATGCTCTACCAACTGAGCTATTAGGCCTGCTAGATGTGTAAATTTGAGCCATGTCAAACTGATAATTGATCAAAAGAGCAACCCACTACAAATCATTGACCTTGTTTTAGGGGATTTTCAACGATGAAATCACAATCTTCAAATGCCCGACCTTACCCTTTAGTTGACGGCACACTTTAGGCCTTTCCACTCGCTGGTCATGCTATCTTTGCGCCAGCTTGAAGCGCCCAAATAGTCCCATTCTTTGATTCGAAAGGTCTTCATATACCATTACTACTACCAAAAAAAATCTGAGCCACACTTTTTTTTTTTTTTTTTTTTTTTTTAAAGAAAGGAGAGATACAGATAGTGAAGACACACGCCCTTCTAACTGATGAGATCCCTTTAACATGTTGAGAGCCCTTCTAACTGACCAGAGTCCTTCTAATTAGTTAGAACCCATCTAAGTGATGAGAGCCCTTGTACATAATGAGAGCCTTCAAATCGACAAGAGCCCTTCTGATCAGTTAGAACCCTTCTAATTGGGGAGAGCCCCTCTACACGACGAGAAGCCTTCTAACCGACGAGAGCCATGTGTGATGAGTTAGAGCCTTTCTTATTGAGAAGCCACCATGAGAGCCTTTGTGATTGATGTTGTTGTTGTGTTTCTGTCCTCAGGATGCCACGCAGGCGTTACGTGCTGTTCAACGTGTGGGTGGATGAGGTGTACTACCATCGTATACCATCGTACGACCGCCTCCCCAGTGATGGGGTCGAGTGTCCGCTGGGTGAGTGGACTTTGAAAGTAGCGGAGGGGGGGGGGGGGGGGGGGGGGGGGGGGGTTCTACGTTTTATCAGCAATGTGGTGGAGAGAGACGGACGTGATCATTTCGATGTGTGTGTGTTTGTCTGAGTTGTTGTTCTCTCTCTCTCTCTCTCTCTCTCTCTCTCTCTCTCTCTCTCTCTCTCTCTCTCCTCCTTCTCCTGCTCTTCACTGATCTCTCTCTTTCTCTGTCTCTCTGTCTCTTGTCTCTCTCTCTCTGTGCTCTCTCTCTCTCTCTCTCTCTCTCTCTCTCTCTCTCTCTCTCTCTCTCCCTTCTCCAGCTCTGAAGACAGTGAACTCGTTTTATTTTCACAACAGAATTGTGTGCTGTTTTGTTGGTCAGTTGGCCAGTGTTGCTTGAAAAAGGTTGTAATACACTGACATACTGCAGTAAATTCATGGGTGCTGTGTGGCCTCCATTTTTTTCTCTCCTTCTCTCTCTCTCTCTCTCTCTCTCTCTCTCTCTCTCTCTCTCTCTCTCTCTCTCATCATTCATTGTTTCCTCTCTTTCTCAGTCTCTCTATCTCCTTCCTCTCCCACCCCCCTCGTTCCTCCTGCCTCTGCTCTTAACTATTTCTCATTGTTTGTCTTTCTCCCTCCTTCTCTCTCTCTCTCTCTCTCTCTCTCTCTCTCTCTCTCTCTCTCTCTCTCTCTCAAAGATCTTGACCTTGCTCTCGCCGTGACTCTCTCTCTTTTCTCTCTCTCTCTCTTCTCTCTCTCTCTCTCTCTCTCTCTCTCTCTCTCTCTCTTCTCTCGCGCGCGCGCACGCACACACACACACACACACACACACACACACACACAACACACACACACACACACACACACACACACTGTGCAAAGGCCATTTGTAAATAATTCATTTCTGAATAGAGAGCTAGCGAAAAGAATGAAGAAGTTAAGCAACAAGAGTGGATTTAGAACACGAGAAGATGAATCTGGCTGCATGCTCTGCATTAATACTTTAGGTGATGAAGAAGTGTTAGACAACCTGCAAGAAGAGAGTCACAGTAATCTAGCCCCCACCGCCGCCGCGCCCCGGCCTCCGAAGGTCTCGCACAGCAACGATGCTACGCGCTAAAAACCCGCGTGATTTCGGCGGTTCGAACGATTTTGCCCATCAAGGGGAGACAATCAACCCGCAAAATACTGCTTGCTGTTGTTGCTCGAGTGAGAGATGTTGATCTGGACTGAACTTCGATGTCTCTTTGTCTGAAAGTTGAGGTTATTTATTTCCAAATCATGGTCAACGTGTAAACATTATCAAATGAAAATGTTCATTTAACAACGTGGAAGGGAAATTAGGTCAACCGATTGGTTTTTACCACAAGAAGGTGGTCGCAAACTGATTTCCATCACAGGAGAGATTTCGTCTGGTTACTTCTCTTTGTGCGAACCTCATCAGTCTTGGAACTTGATCCTGCAAATCGGGTGTTAATTAATCATTAATTTAAAGCGAAGACAAGATCGTTGAAATTGCTAAATAGACGAAAGAACGGCCTTCAGACTCACAACAACAAATAATGACTATGGCAGCATAGGAGTTCCTAAGAATCGCCCACTTCAAGCAGTCTGCAATGAAAAATGATTCTCTTCACTTGAATTAATAATCTTCTTCAGGAAATGGATAAACGACAGCACTTACTAAATTTATTGACTTATACGGGTATCATTATTTGAAAACATCCGTTTTCCATGAAAACCGATTAGTGTGTGAAAATAGGTAATTTTCCCGTAAAAATATTTTATAGCTACTAATATATTTCTTTAAAAAAAAAAGGGTTATTTGACACATTAATGATCTGTTTTTACAGTGTATCAACTGAAAACATTGTTTTGTGTGAGAACAATGATTACCATTACAAAATAAGTATTTTTACGTAACAATTACATGTATTCGCTGGTGAACAGGTTACTGCAGGTGGCAACAGCACTCGCTCATCTATTTTTGCCTTGTAACGTGAAGTCGTAACTGCTATTTTCATGTGAAGTAACAGTTAGTATTCATTATTTCTATTCTCTTCTGTCGAAAACAGTAATTATGGCCTTTTGCCGCCAGTCCGCTTCCATACCCGGTAGGTCGTTTCACGCTGATTGTGGCATTGCAGTGCGGTCTCTATTCCACAGTCACTGTGGAACTTTCTACCAGCGTCGCGGACTCCCGGCTTGGAGGTCGTGGGTTCGAATCCCATCAGAAGTCATGTGGGTTTTTCTGCCCCGACCGGCTCCTACCCAGAGTTGAGTTTGCTGCGGGCTCAGTTGGGAAGACTGGGACCACACAGTCGAGTTTCATCCACTTAATGGATGCGTTTCTGAGAGTGTTGCTCAAAATTTCCTGACCAACACTGCAGGTGCCTGTATCTCTCGGGCTGGTTGACGCCGGGATATATTATGAAAGGAAGCGTAGAGAGTACAGCCCTGTCATGTAGTCTCAGACCGAAATGGAAATCCGTAGCATCATCTTAATCATCCTCATTCTCATCGATCAGCATAAAAAAAAAAATGTCTCAAATTCTGTGGCCTTCATGCCCTGCTCTCATGGTGACCCTCAATTTCGATGTCCTCTCCACGTCTGTGGCCTTGGTTTGGTTCCGTTGGGGTCACGGTATCGGCGAGTCCATGGGGGCTGTCGTTGGACGGACGTGGTGGCGCCCTCCGGAGGGAGAGCTCACTCTCGCCGGCTCCGCGACTAAGCAATTATTGTCGTCAGTAGGGGGCTTAGTAGGTGGAGCGGGCTGTGGCTGTGGACGGGGTGTCGGAATGAGCGGCGTGGGTGAACTGCCTCTGATGTGGCGCAGAGGTTGGACAGCAAAAAAAAAAAAAAAAAAAAAAAAAAAAAGAATTGGGGATAGCTAGTTGCTTTCTTGTATTAATGGATAGTCATAAGACAATCCACATCATACCATGACAAAATGAAATCCCTGGGGGAAGGGGGGGGGGGGGGGGGGGTAGAGAATACTCACATATTAGATTAGTAATTCATCGAAACATTTTAATACTTTACACTAAGTGCCTGATCCCTGTCCTTCTCTCGTCATACGAGATTTGCAAGTGCACACAGGTTTGTCAGCGACTGAGTTCAGACACCTGGCCAGTCAAGGCCACCCCCCACCCCCTACTCCCCCAAGTGCCAGTAGAGCCTGTACCCACCTCCAGTCCTGCCCAGTGATGTTGCCGCCATCATACTGATTGACAGACTGACAAACAGAATTGATGGGGGGCGAAACACATCACGCCGCTGTACTGGCTAACTGTGTCAATAAAGAACAAATGACTTCAGGGCAGCAGTGATCGTAAAGTAATGATACAAACCGAGTAATGAAATAAACAAATAAATAAATGACTCGGACTTCAAAACGACACAATTTCCTCTTGCTGCGTCATGCCAGATTCTTAAATTAAAAAAAAAAAAAGTACTTGTAAATGAACAACGAGGACAAACGAAATACAAGAGAAAAACACGACGCGTGTAGACTTCTTAGGTCTTCTTCAGGGAAGACAAAAAATAACCACTCGGGGACAACGAGACTGAAATTCAGTGACCTCCCTTTCCAACTGGCTTCATACCAGCCTGTCTGTGTCTTGTGTTGCAGGCATGGAGCTGAAGCCCTGTGGCCAGACCA
>JADBJO010020058.1:16359-32052 GCA_016801955.1 Conus betulinus | reverse complement strand
CCTCAATATCCCCCGCCGCCAACATGCTGAAACTACATATTGGAATAAACTCCACCCATCGTGCTCCCCTCATATCCTTTTCACTCCCCACCCAGTCTAGTCCCGCCTCCACCACTCTCCTCTCCTCAACCATCTCTGACCATATCCTCACCAAGCCACTCACATCCTCCACCCATTCTCTCCCTCTCCAACCATATCCCATCATATCCCGACTCCACCATATCTCCCCCCCTCATATGACTCCAACCATCTCTCCCCTCCTCCTCCAACCATTAGCTCCCCTCATCCTCCATCCTCCTCAATCCATCATTCTCTACACCTCCTCAACCCTCTTCGGCCATCCATCCAGTGCACTCGATGTCCCTCCATCCCCAATCCATTACCCCATCCCCACCGCCAACCCCTCCTCTTCCTTTACCCCAAGCAACACTCTTCAGGTGAATGTCACTTTCAGTTGACGCGAATGTTAAACTGCACAGACCAGGCATATGTGTATGTCTTGTAATATTACACACACACCCACTGCCCCTACACACAGTGTCACACACACACACACACACCACAATACACACAAACAAACACACACACACACCAACAAAATACACACACACACACGCGCGCGCGCGCGCGCGCGCAGTTCCCGAACAATGATATAATAAATGTGATGGATGAATAGATTCGCCGAGTTCTGCCAATTTCATGCCATTGAAGGGAAAGACGACCCACTCAGCCACTTTCCCCAAACACAGTCTCTCCACAGTTACCGCTGGTCAAATCAAAGGCTCTCAGAAGAATGAGATGGCCTGTCTGAGTGTCGTCCACGTCCTTTCAACTATAAGCCTCTCTCTCTCTCTCTCTCGCTCTCTCTCTGCTCTCCTCTCGTGAACACCATTCTGATTAGGCTGACGAGTCTACGTCGACACGTGTTGCGTACAAAAAATAATTTGTATATAATAGGTTATAATATCAGAACTCGAAAAAGTGTTATTTAACATCCCAAATCTATTGTCACCCCCCCCTCCCCTCCCCTGTACCTCACCAATCCACTGTTTACATTGTGAACTAGCTCTTTACTCACTGCGCGCACGTGCCTGAGCCCGTACAAGCCGTCCCCCGGTTGTCACGCCCCCTCCTGTCATCCTCTGCCGGTGTCAGGTGGGGTGGCCACACCCCTATTCACACTCCCCAAGATTTTGCCCCTCCAGATCAAACTTTTTTCCCCTCGTAAGGAAGGAGGTGGTCGAATAATCATCGAAGCCCGTTTACCCTCCCTCTGGCTTTCTTCGAAAAGGGTATAGTAATCGTCGGCCCATTTCTGACACGGAGAGAAAAAATCCTCGCTTACAAACACGTCACTGCCCTTCAGTTTATGTTTGGCTTTCAGATGTTTTCTCTTGTCTTTGTAGGAAGTGCAGCGGGTGATGATCGGTGAGTTGGGCTTGGAATTCAGACGATGCACGCGGTCAAACTGGAAGGCACCTGTCAGTCCAAAGTTCGTCACAATCACGTCATGACGAGTCCTTTACAGTCTGATGTGTTTCGTGTCTGCGCACGTGGAAGTCCATTAGAAAAGAAGATTGTTCCTCTTCGAGCGACCTTCCAGATCGTCAGTTTTCCGTTCGCTTTTTGTCCCATCCTCTTCTTCAACGCGTGGTTCTCCTGTCGAAGATCGGGGGGGGGCACTTCATCTTCAGGGACTTCACCTCCTCTTGCAGTGCAGCGTGACCATCCCGAATGTCTTTCATGTCCGCTTGATGTCGCTAATAATGTCTTTAATATTTCTGATGTCTTGGTTCAGGTTGTCAAAATTGTCACTTAAAGTGTGCATCATGGACAATAGATTTGCATGGTCGGTTCAGGAGCGAAGTAGAACTGGTGGTAACGGTTCCTGATTTCTCAGCCCCGGGACTTCGAGTTCCGCTGGTTAGGCTGGTTTGCCGAAAGCTGACCCTCCGAGGCCAGGGGTTGGTGGTCCGAGGTCCGGGGACGTTCTGCTCGATGTCGCCGCACTGAAGTAGAAAACCGCCCCCCAGAACAAATACGTGAGGAGGCAGCCTACCATGACACCGCCTGTCAGCGACTTTCACTTTCAATGTCCTCTGAAACCATGGCGACATATATTGTTGGCCCTTTCACTCATAAACTTGATAAATGTTGGCAGAAAACAACCATAGTTTGATCGAAAGTCCAGCTGTGATGACGGCATGGTCCTTCATAGAGATGTCTGTCAATTCCAAGGATTCGAACACTGTCAAATTATTTCGTAATTTACACAATTTGCACAGAGCTCATTATCAACACGTCCGTCGCCTCCGAATTCAGTTCATGCCCCTTCCCCCACCCTCCCCCCCGAGGGCCAAAGGTCTAATGAATAAATATTACCTCTCTCTCTCTCTCTCTCTCTCTCTCTCCTCTCTCTCTCTCTCTCTCTCTCTCTATGTCTCTGTCTTCCTGCTTCTCTGTCTCTGTCACTCTCTTGCTCGCTCACTCTTCTCTCACTCTCCCCCCTCTCTCTCTCACGTCCTCTCCTCTTCTCTAGCTCTCTCTCTCTCTCTCTCTTTCTCTCTCTCTTTTTCGCTCGCTCGCGTACTCCTTCCATCTCCTCCCTCATTCTCCCTCTTCCCATCCTCTTCTGTCCCTCCCTCTCCCCTCTCCCTCCCTCTATCCCTCCCTCCTCTCCCATCCCTCTTCTGTCCCTACCTCTCCCCCTATCTCTCCCTCCTATCCCTCCTCCTCTCCCCATCCCTCTTCTGTCCCTCCCTCTCCCCTCTCCATCCCTCTCCCCATCCCTCTTCTGTCCCTCTCCCCCCTCTCCCCTCGTCTCTCCCTCCCTCCCTCTCCCCATCCATTCTTCTATCCTCCTTCTCCACCTCTCCCTTCCCTCTCCCTTCTCTCTCTCTCTCTCTCTCTCTCTCTCCTTCCCTCCCTCTTTTTCCCTCTATCTGTCTCTCTGTGTCTCTCTCCTACCCCTCCATGACACACAACACACACACACACACACACACGCAAGCACGCAAGCACGCACGCACGCACGCACGCGCACACACACACACACACACACACATACACACACACGCAAGCACGCACGCACGCACGCGCACACACACACGCACACGCACACACAAAACACACACACACACACACAGAGAAACAAAGACGATGTCCTGTTCTCAGCATCCGACGAGAAAGAACGGTCAGTACCAGGGTTAACCCCCTTGCAGTCATCCACAGACCCACACGACGACAAGCACTGCCTGTCACACTGACGACAGAATCATTCGTACTGACCCTTCTTCCTGCACTCTCCACCCAACCCCCCCCACCCCACCTCTCCCGCCCCTCCCATCGAGTGCACTCGATGGTCCTCCCCTCCCTCTGCTCTACCCCCGCCCCTCCCCACCTCCCCCCTCCCTCCCCGTGACCTCCAACCCCCCCCCCCCCCCTTTCCCTTGCCCCAGCACACTCTCGTTAAATATCACTTTAATGCAGGGGCGGATGTAATGAGGGGAGGGAGCTGGGTGTCTGAAAGCCCCCTTCGTGAACCTTCTCCCTCCCTCTCTCTTCTCTCTCTCTCTTTTTTTGGGGGGGAATAGAGATAGTTTTAATACATGCATATTTACGAAATAAACACCCTTCTTGTCTTCTAGTAGAGTTTTTTTTTTCTTTTTTTTTTTAAATGCAACTGTTAGTTTCAGAATTGAGGGAGGGTGGAGCCGGAATGGCTCAGTTGGTAGAGCGCCGGATTCGTGATCCTGGGGTTGCGGGCTCGAATTTCGGTGGGGGGGGGGGCGTGTGTGTGTGTGTGTGGTGGGGGGGGGGGGGGTTCCCTCGCAGTTAACATTGGTTCTGACTCCATTCCCATTATATTCCTTCGAATGAGACTATATAAACCGAGGTTCCGTGTGTGAACGTACGCACAACATCTTGCACACACGTAAAAAATCCCATCACCAACTTTCGGAAGAGAAGGCAGTTTGGCCATTGGTATGGATGACACGTTACACATAGCATGCACCTTCCCGAAGATGGAGTACGGCTGCCTTAATGGCAGGATAAAAAATGGTCATACACACAAAACTCCACTGCTCTGTCTATACAGGCAGTGTCCGCAGGAGTACCAGCCTGCGTACTCAGAAAGAAAGAAAGAAAGAAAGAAAAGTCACCACCCCTTCACCCCCACCCCCATTCCCTCACCGAGATGTTGCCCCTTTGTTACATTTGATGGCTATGACGTCTCAAAAAGACATGATTATGCCCTATTGTCAAAAAAAGACATGATTAGCCCATATCTGTCAAAAAAGACATGATTATGCCCTATCTGTCAAAAAGACGTAATTATGCCCTATCTGTCAAAAAAGACGTAATTATGCCCTATCTGTCAAAAAGAATGATTATGCCCTATCTGTCAAAAAGACATGATTATGCCCTATCTGTCAAAAAGATATGATTATTCCCTATCTGTCAAAAAGACATGATTATGCCCTATCTGTCAAAAAGACATAATTATGCCCTGTCTGTCAAAAAGATATAATTATGCCATATCTGTCAAAAAGACACAATTATGCCCTGTCTGTCAAAAAGACATAATTATGCCCTATCTCCAGAAATTGGAGCTTGGGGGTTTGTGGGAAACGTCTGCATACAGCCTCATGAAACAGCTCTCAGTTGCAGGAGGGGAAAAAAACAGAGCCCTGAAAGCAATGGCAGAAGCAGCAGAGAGGTGTTCAAGTTGGATCTGGTCAAGGAGGAACAAAAGTGAACTTCATAAGGCTTAAATTTCCTACAAATATCAGGTTGTCCAGTGGCTCAGTGGTTAGTGCGCGAGTCATTAAGTGGAAATGAGCATGTCCAGATGGGACATGGGTTCAAAACCCAGCCATGGCTCGTCCCAAGATAGGGGAAAAAAAAAAGCGGGCAGCAGAGGGACATCTGGAGTCATGAACGGGTGTGGCCCAACCCCCCTAGAGTGTCAGGAGATAAGGGCCGAAACACTCGCTTGAAGGGGAACACATCAACACTGAGCACTGCTTTGTGTGTTTAGGACATATAGGCAGGCTTGCAAGAACCATCCACACTGAGCACGTTTGGGTGTGTTAGGACATATAGACAGGCTTGCAGCTTACTACTGGGGACGTCTTGCTTGTCTGTCTGCTCGGTGTTGTCATGTCTGCAGGCGCTGTGGAGTCGTCGACAGCATTCGATGACCGGGTAATTCCAGTGTGTCTTCGGGAGAAAGACTTGCCCCCTTACTTGTTCGTTAATCACTGTTTACTGTGTCCTGCTGCCTTTACACATTTCCTTTCGTGCCAGTCATCCAAGTGTTGTCTGCATTTGTTACTGGTTGTCCAGTGGTTTGTTGTCAGTATTCACGATCAGAAAGGCTGTGACAGGCTGGAATAAATTTTATTTGGTGTTTGTTCGTTTCTTCCTTGCTGTTCCTGTGAATATGTGTCATGTACAAAATACATATATGTGCCAAACAGGGCACGTGCTTTCTCGGGCATGTTTCCTTGTCTGTTCTGTGTGCCCAGTGCTGGCATTTCGATTCTGCTGGGCGGTTGATAGGCAGAACTTGGTTTGGAATTATAGGGGTGTATTCCTTTCATCTGGCGAGAAACGGCCGCTAACTGACCGTTATTGTCTGTTTTTGTCTGTTTATTCGTGTTCAGGTTTTGAGAGAAGTTGAGGTTGTTTACCCTCGTCGGGTTTTTTTTGTTGTTGTTGTTTTTTGTTTTTTCTTTTCATGTTGTATATTGAATATGTGGGCTAATTGATTCGCCGAGTCGTGTAAAACCTTCCAGGCGATGGTACCTGGCACCAGGGCCAAGCTGCAGCTGGACGGGACGATTGGCCTGTACGTTGGCCTGTACCCTAGAGATCCAGCCAGCAGAACGTGGCCCTAGCTGTGAACACAGTGATGTAGGCCACTGGCGCTGAATTCGGACAGCCGGCAATGTGTCCCTGGGGAGAGGAGAAGCGGCCCGTATTGGAGGGGTCCAGCGTTCTAGCCCCGGCTTGTACGGTCATGATGTGTGTGGATAGGTCTTTATTTGCCTGGCGTTCTGTCTCTACTTCTGTACTTCCAGCTTTTTCGCATGTAAGCATGTAAGAAGAGTGCCCCCAACTTCCCTCTCTCCGCCGTCCCTACACCCCGTCCCCGTTCCCGTCTTCTGATTTTTTGTTAACTGGTTCTTTAGTCTCTCTCTCTCTTTCTCTCTCTCTCTCTCTCCTCTCTCTCCTCTCTCTCTCTCTCTCTCTCTCGTCTCTCCTTATGTGTAGATGCGTACCCCACGATGCTAATGATCGATCTCTTTTTTCTCCCCACTTCTTCCAAATACATGTACACTCATACATGTGCGCGCACGCACGCACTCACGCGCGCGCTCACAAAGGCAGTCAGATAGATAGACAGGCTCACAGACACACACACACACACAACACACACACACACACACACACACTAATGCACGCACGCACGCCACGCACGCACGCACACACCATAGACACACATACACACGCGCGTACGCAGACTCACTCCCCCACCCCATATACAACACTAAACCCCTGCCTGCCCCCCCCCCCCCCCCCCGCCCCCCCCCCCACACGCACACGCCACCCGCAACGCACAACCACGCACGCACGCGCGCACGCACGGTACACACACACACACACACACACACACACACACAAACATTCACAGTCCATTATCCAGATCCGATCTCTGTGATGCGCGATTTCCCACCCCAGTGTGGGAAGGTAAAGGGCAATCACTCGGACAAATTGATGCAGAATGTGATTACGTCCTAATCAAAGGACATCATGGCTGCTGTGTATGACTTGGCGCGCGCAGAAACACCATCTCACAAACACACTAGCGGGTTACACACACACACACAACACACACACACACACACACACACACACAACACACATTCTCTCTTCTCCTCCTCCCCCCCCCTCACACACAACACACTCTCTCTTCTCCTCCTCCCCCCCCCCCTCACACACACAACACCACACACACACACCACACACACACACACACACACACACACACACACACACATTCTCTCTTCTCCTCCCCCCTCTCTCTCTCTAACCACACACATACACACATTACACATACACACACATTCTCTCTTCTCCTCCTGCCCCCCTCTCTCTCTCTCACACACACACACCACACACATACATTCTCTCTTCTCCTCCTCCCCCCTCTCTCTCACACACACACACACACACACACACAACACACACAAACACACACTCACTCACACACACACACACACACACACACACACACACACTCACCTCTCTCTCTCTCTCTCTCTCTGTCTCTCTCTCTCTCACGTGCGCTCGCACGCGCGTGCGTGCGCGTGCACCTTTTTTGGTTTTCTAAAATCACCTTAAGTGAAAAGGAAAACGCTAAACTGAAGAACGAGCGAACACACATTGGACTGCAGTTATTTTTAAGGCTGATGTTACACAACAGCCTCACATCCCCATTGGAGAAGACAAACCACAACCTTCAGAGCAGTCCAAGCCAGACCAGTGGGGAATCACATTAAACCCCGTGGTGCCCGCTGATTTGGGCTGGTTGACAACATCCGGTTGTGTGACATCGCCTAAAAGCTATTGGTCATGAATGCCTCTTTGGCCCGCAGAGTTGAGTCCCCTGTCAGCCATTGCTATTCTTCCATGTCATTCATTTCGTTCAAGCCAAAGGGAAAGCTGGCTGTTTCGTCGACTTGGCGTTTTCGCTACACTGGACTTTTAAGTAAAAGGGGGCATGGAATTGAAGAATAAATAATAACAGCAATAGGAATGATGATAATAATGATAGTAGTGGTAATAAATAACGATGATGATGATGATGCTACTGCCATCTTTGTTTTTGTTTTCCCTGTGAATTCCAAAGGTGAGAACGCTAACGCATGAAAAAAGAACAAATTAGTGAGAGCGAATCTCTCTCTCTCTGTCTCTCTCTCTCCTCCTCTCTTCTCTCTCTCTCCGTCTCTCTCTCTCTCTCTCTCTGAGAGTCACAATGAATGCAATAATGAAAGTATAAGTCAATTCATTGAACTGATTCGAGCACTAGCACCCACACCACTCCTCACACCCCACACACACACACGCACCAACACACGCGCGCACGCACGCACGCACACACCACGCACACATGCACACGCACACACATACAATCTGCAAGCACATCTTCCCACACGCAATGACATCGGAGGCTTGTCTGTCTCTGTTCATGCCAAATGCATGTTAAACAACCAACAGCACGGCAGCTCCCATCTCGGGGAGGGCTTCAACAGGGAATCACCTTCGTTCTCAAGAAGACCATCAGCCGTCAATGACGTCACAGTATAACTGGCTCCTCAAACACGGAGCAGAATAATGGTAAACGCTGACAGAATTGTGCCGCTAACGACGCCTGGTGCCAGACTTCCCAGAGGCATGCTGATCAGGGCACCTGCATGAACACAGGAGCTGAGGTGCTGGACACTGGCCACGGTCCGGTCAGTTGGCCCGCGCTGGTGCCAGACGATTATCGTTATTATGCTGCTGCTGCTCCCTTTGGCACAGCGAGAGAGAGAGAGAGAGAGAGAGAGAGAGAGAGAGAGAGAGAGAGATGCCAGCGAACTGGATTTGGCTAAGGTGAATTGATGTAGTCTGTCCATCCAAGCTAAACAGCCGCTTTCTTATGAAGTTTGACTTTTTTTTTTTTTTTTTTTTTTTTTTTTTTTTTTTTTTTTTTTTTTTTTTTTTTTTTTTTTTTTTTTTTTTTTTTTTTTTTTTTTTTTTTTTTTTTCTTTTAAGTTAGAAAGGATACGGATTTGGAAATATCTTAATCGGAATTTATCTGATTAATTTTCAAGGCAATATTAATGTCTGACATCAGTACAGCTCAGTAAGCTGATGACAGTATTTCAGCATCAAACAAGTAACCAAAGGGGGGGGGGGCTGTATCTCATTTGCAGTATCTGTATTCTGTAAGAAGTTCCTGAATTTTCCCCTCATCGCTTCAGTTTCCTATGAAAGAAGTTTCGTCTGGAGGTGCAACATTCTGTGTCAAATCCGAAAGCTGAAAGGGGCTGCTTTCATGTTTCATGTCAGCCAGTAGAAGCAAAGGCTTACAACAACAAAACATCGATGGAAATAAACAAGGAAATTTCTCTCTCTCTCTCTCTCTCTCTCTCTCTCTCTCTCTCTCTCTCTCTCTCTCTCTCAAAGTCCATTCATTGAGCGAATTATAAAATTACTCGCATACTTAAAGCGATGACGTTTCCGCTCACTCTATCTCTGGTTTTGCATTGATTATTATCATTATTATTATTATTATTATTATTATTATTATTATTTATTATTATTATTGTTGTTATATTATTATTATTGTTATCATCATTTGCATTTGGCATGTATTTCACTAGTTTCTTGGCGCTTTCTCTACGGCAATTCGTGTTTTCAATCCATTTGCTGTCAGCGTAAATGGGCAATATCGGTGTCACATTTTTGTGTTCGCACGATTCTCGAAGGAATAGAACACTAAGAATGTACAAGGTAAATTAGAAATAAGTAGTCCTTTTGTTACTCCTACTTCATTTCCCTCTAATAGAGTTTCGAATATTCTCTCTCTCTCTCCGTCTCCTCGCTCTCTCCTCTCTCTCTCTCTCTTTCTCTTCTTTCGTTCTTTCTCTCTCTCCTCTCTCTCTCGGTTAGTTGTCCTGGTCATTGTAATGTCGGTTGTAGGACAGAGAACAGCAGCCTTTTGTTACTAAGAGAACCGAGGTACAATTACTTATTGCTCCACAGGGGACATCTGCATTGCTGTTGGTTTTGTTTTTTTTTTTTTGTTGTGCATTGTAACCAAACCACTATCCTGCCCTGTGTTGGTGCATTGGTAACCACACACACCAACCACACACACACACACACACACACACACACACACACACACACACACTCTCTCTTCTCTCTCTCTCTCTCTCTCTCTTGATCTGACGTACGCATACACGCGCACACACACACACACACACAACACAACACACACACACACACACACACACACACACACACCGCGCACACACACACACACCACACACACACACACACAACACACACACACACACACACACAATCAAAAGCATCCCTCTGATATCCCAGGCGAGGCTGTTGGGTGCCATGCAAGATTTTTTTTTTCAAAGAAGAAAAAAAACGGCACTCTCTGATAGGAAAACCACCCCTTCAGGTGACTGAACAACTTGCACTCGTCTCACAGCAAAAAGATGCCAGACAAACCCCAGTCTGTTGGCTGTAAGAAACTGATGATTCTAAACACAGGCAGTAGCCTACTCTCTTCGTCCTGTCTGTCTCTGTGTGTCTGTCGTCCTGTCATGTTTCCTCTCTCTTTTCTTCCGCCCCCTCCCCCCCCCCCCACCCCTCTGTCTGTCCCCTGTCTCTCTATGTTGCTTCTCCCTCCTCCCCCCCCCCGGCGTTTTCTCCTGTCACCCCCCCTCCCCCCCCCCCCCCTCCCCCTCCCCACCCCCTGTAGTCCCCCTCTCTTTTCCCCCTGAGTCGCCCCGAAAACACACGTTTAATAAAAAAAAATCAATATTTGAGATCATCCTGCTCAACACACAACGTTACCCCCCATCGTGTGGACATGGGAACAGCAGATGACGTTACACTCTCCTTTCCAGCCCGTTTATCTACTGAATAAATTGTGATCTTTATCCTTCTTTGTTCAGGAAACCCTGATCAGAGATCCGCAGCCGTCCAGGCCTTCTGTCAAATGACCCCCCCGACACCCTGACCCCCCCTCCCCTGTCCCTTCTTAGCCCCCCCGCCAGCGAACGTGAGCCCCGTGTTCCTCTGAACAAGTCCAGCCCCTCCCCGATGATCCCCCCTCCATGTACGCCCCTCCTTCTCTGTCTCTCCCTCCCTCTCTGTCTCTCCTCCTTCCTCCTTGGCTCCTTCCCTCCCTAGGCCCCTTTCCCCCCCGCCCTCTCCCTCACATTTCTTCCCTCTCTCCTTCCCTTGTCTCTTTTTTCCTCACCCCCCTGTCCCCCATCTCCCTTTAACTCCTTCCCCCCCCTCTCCCCTTCTGTCCCTTCTCTGTTGGGTGTCCCCCTATCTCTCTCCCTCCCCCCTCTCTCATTCCCCCCCCCCCTCCCCTCCTGCCTCCTCCGGTTTTCTTCTCTCCTCTCTCCTCCTCTCTTCACTCTTCCCCCTCCCAAGCCTCTCCAGGACATTCCTTTCCCATCTTGTGAAATGAGACATGGGGTTGAACACCTGGTGTCCCCCCCCCCCCGGTGAAATATGAAAACCGCCACCGTAATGAGGGAATCTTTAGCGTCCACTCGAAAGTCTTCCTTTTCCAGGCAATCTCCCTGTCCCTCCCTCCTTGCCTGTCTGTCTGGTCTGTTCCTCCCCCCCCCCTCCCCCCACCCCTAACCCTTCGCCTCTCTCCTCCTGAGATGTCTCCCTCAGCCCCCCCTCCTCTCCAGCATTTTGGCCGCCAAGATGATCCTGTTCTGGCTGTGTTTTAGCTGAAGTTCCCTCATTCTCTCTCCTCCTCTCGTCCCTCACCCTCATCCTCTCCCTCCCTCCCCCCTCCGATGTGGTCACACTCTCTTTCTGTTGCCCCGCTCCCCCCACCTGTCACAGATGTGCCCCCCTACTACGTCAGTCTCCCTATCACAGAAGCCCCCCTTCCTCTCCCCCCACTCTTCACAAAGTGCCACTTCCCTCCTCCTCCATCTCTCCTGTCTCCAATCCTGTCTGTCTGGCCAATGCTTCTCTCCTGTCTCTCCTCCAGTCCTCCCTACCAATAGTCGTTCTTCTCAACTCACTCTCCAAGATATTCCTCAAACCACCTGTCCTCTCTCTCTCATCCTCTCTGAGAGCGCCGTGCTCTTTATATCTTTTATAAACATATTCCATCATCTCGCCAACACTCCCATCCCCTCCTGTAGGTGTGTGTGTGGCACTTCGATGACTCCCTCCTCAGGCCTCTTATAATGAAAAAGGCAAATATGTAAGCGCTCTTTTGGCAGAAACAGACAAGATCGCTCGACAGTCTTCAATGACCCACCTCCAAATCCTTCTGTTCTCTAGACAAGAAGCCTCTGAAAGGTGAAATCTGTCCGTGGGTTCTTCTCTCAGCTCTGTCCCTCACTCTCCAACCTCTCTCTGCCCTCGTCCTCCCACTCTCTCCTCGCTCTCTCTCTCGTTGTCCTCTCTCATACTCTCTTATCGGATCTAAGTCTTTAGTCATTGCATGATATCCGCTACCACAGATGCTTTTCCCTTGTTAATACATTGAAAACAAAACTGTCAGTCCCTCTCGTTCCGCTCGGTCACCCTCCTCTCGTTTATAACCTTTTATGTCCTCCTCCAGAATGTCTGTTGCTCTTACAATGGTGAAAATTGAACCCTCTCATCCGCTTCTCCCTCTCTCCCTCTCTGTCAGTCCTCTCTGTCCTCTCACAGCGCTCTACGACTCTCATCACCCTACCTCCAGCCACTCTCGCCTCTCTCCTCTCTCTCTCTCGCTCTCAGAACTTTGTCTAAGTCTTTGTTTTCTTAATTTTTTCTGTTTTCTTCCTTTTCCTTCGCATTTTCTCATTTGTCCTTTACTGAGTCCCTCTTTGTCCCAGTCCTGTTTCTCTCCCCTCCGCCTTCCTCTCCAGAACCCTTGGTCCTCTTCCTCCTCTTCCTCTTCTCCCTCTCTACCTCATCATTCCTACCACAGCCAACCTCTCTACCTCATCACACCTACCACGGCCAACCTCTCTACCTCATCCTACCTACCACAGCCAACCTGTCTACCTCATCACACCTAACCTCATCACAGCAAACTCACCTACCTACCACACAGCCAACCTCTCTACCTCATCACACCTACCTCATCAACACTCTCTACCTCATCATACCTACCACAGCCAACCTCTCTACCTCATCATACCTACCTCATCACCTCTCATACCTACATCACCTCATCACCTACCACAGCCAACCTCTCTACCTGCATCATACCTACCACAGCAACCTCTCTACCTCATCATACCTACCACAGCCAACCTCTCTACCTCATCATACCTACCACAGCCAACCTCTCTACCTCATCATACCTACCACAGCCAACCTCTCTACCTCATCATACCTACCACAGCCAACCTCTCTACCTCCTACATCATACCTACCTACACAGCCTACCTCCTCATCATACCTACCACAGCCAACCTCTCTACCTCATCATACCTACCACAGCCAACCTCTCTACCTCATCATACCTACCACAGCCAACCTCTCTACCTCATCATACCTACCACAGGACAACCCTCTACCTCATCATACCTACACAGCTAGCCTCAGCCTCCTCTCTACCTCATCATACCTACCACAGCCAACATCTCTCTACCTCATCACACCTACCACAGCCACACACACCATGCACCGCATGGAAACCCCACCATAAACCACACCCCACCACCACCACCACTACCACTAATGATACCACCTGCATAACATCATCCCTCTCTCCCTCGCCATCTCCCCCCCCCCCCCCCCTCGCCCATCCCTCCAATTCTCCCCGACTAGATTGACTTCTCGTCTTGGTGCACAGCTCGCGCGCGGTAGGGAGGGATGGGAGGGGGGGGGGGCGTGGGAGGGGAGGGGTAAGGTCAGCTTGAATATTAGATGAGCCCCAACAGCTGCCCGGCAGAGTCCACAACCAGGTTGAACTCTCTCACCTGTCTGACCTACGTTCAAAACCACAAGGTGGGGGTGGGGTGGGGTGTGTGTGTGTGGTGTGTGTGTGTGTTGTGTGTGTGTGTGTGTGTGTGTGTGTGTGTGTGTGTAGCTAACAGCAGCGTGCAACGTTTTTCCACTACAACACGACCGAAAACAGTGGAACGTTCGGTCAACCGAACTTGTGATGGGTTCGTAGCAAACGAGTCATGGCACCAAAAAACAAAAAATCAGTTGAAATAATTGCATATTTAAATTATAATAATTAAGTATGATAATTGATAGAATAGTTACAATTTGATACCCAAAATTGAAATAATGAAAACAAGAACAGTACATGACAGTACAATTTGCGGTTTTGAGCCCTGTCCTGTGAAGAACAACCTGGCAATTGACAAACGAGAGAGGAGAGAGACGAGAGAGGCGAGAGAGAGAGAGAGAGAGAGAGAGAGAGAGAGAGAGAGAGAGCTGGATCAGACACTGGTTGTTTAAACGTTATCTTTGGCTTTCCCACACCACTTGTGTCTTCTACATCGTACAAAAGAGATGACAGATCGATCATCAGTCGACAGATGTAGGTGAACAAGATATATGAATCAGTGTTTCGTGTAATGCGATTTGCCGAATACAGTTACACTTCCCTGGCCATTGGTAGGAACAGATGGGGCCGTTTACCCCCTGTTGGGTTTCTGTTCTTAGTTGCTCTCACCCACGGTGAAACTGCTCAGGGGCGTTGATGATGTCTGCAACACCTGTTGCCCAGACAAGAGTCTTGGAGTGGAAACTAGAGACGAGCCTGAGAACACAACGCCTTACACGCACTTAAATAGCTTCTATCTCCTCACTACCGGCTCCCCCGCCCCCCCTCCCTCCTGTCCCCACTCCCCACCCCCTCCGTACCCCAAACTGAAACAAAAAACCTTTCTTCTCATCCCGTCCCGTTTGTTGTTGTTGTTTGTTTTTTTTGTTGTTGTTTTTGTTGTTGTTGTTGTTATCTTTCCCCCTGCATCTCCAATCCCACTCCGCCCCCATTCCCCCTAATTTCAATTTCCTGTTCACACTCCTCACTCTTACACACTCAAACCACAGACGCACGCAATTGCGCGCGCGGCGCAGCGCGCAACACACACACACACACACACACACACATCCACACACACACACACACACACTCACTGTACTGACACATGCATTCTGTATCAGCTGAGAACTGGAAGATCCATGCTAATTGCGAAACTGGAATGTAGCTGCCTACCTGTCTAAATGTTCGTCTGTTGGTTCCCCCTTGAATGGACGCATGTGTGTGTGTGTGGTGTGTGTGTGTGTGTGTGCGTGTGTGTGTGTGTGTGTGTGTGTGTGTGTTGTGTGTGTGTCACTGTGTCATGGTGCGTGTGTGCGTGCGTGCGTGCGTGAGTGCGCGCGCGCGCGTGTGGTGTGTGTGTTTGTATCACCTACCGTATCCTCTTATACCCCACCTCTCTCCGATTCACCCACGTCCCATTGTAGAGTCTTTGTATAGACTTTAAACTAATAGATTGTATAGACTTAAACTAATAGATTGTATAGACCTTAAACTACCAGATTGTATTAGACTTTAAAGTAATAGATGGTACAGACTTTAAACTAATAGATTGTATAGATTTTAAAATAAATAGATAGTATAGACTTAAACTAACAGATAGCATAGACTTTAAGGTAACAGATTGTATATACTTTAAAACCTTAGATTTGATATACTTTTTAACTATAGATTGTATAGACTTTTAAACTAACAGATACAAAAAAAGTTGCAGAGGCTGGCTGGCTGTCTGCTAGAGTTCGTTTTTTTGTTGACCATCGCGTCACTTAAATTACGCATTAACGGGACTTCCGTTTCTAAATGGCTAAGCGTCTTTACACAAACACAGTGGATTTACTCCCCGCCCACACACCACC
>JADBJO010020058.1:0-11502 GCA_016801955.1 Conus betulinus | reverse complement strand
TGGCGCTTCATTCAGTCGTTTACCCGTGTCATCCAGTCCCCTATCGTTCAAAGGTTGTCACTCACATTGTATTACTTCTCCATTCTTTCCATTTCTCCGCAGGGTGCATGCTATGTCGTAACGTGCTCATCCCTAACAAACACAGCCCAAAAAACATGGCCTTCTCTCTTCGACAAGTGGGCTTGCATGGAATCTTTTACGTGTGCGAAAGATCGATATGCAGTGCGTTTTTCACACACGGAACCTCGGTTTATTCGTCTCACTGGAAGGGGACTGCGTGGGGAAATGGATGTCCCCTGATACCAATGTTTAACTCCGAGGCGGAAAAAGCACCCTGTACCGAAAACGGCCGGCGGTAGATTCGATCACGCATCCTCAGGATCACAAAAGATTACCAAGTCCGGCGCTTTGCGCTGTACACAAGAAACTATTTCGGGTGTCTGTCTTCCTTTCTTCAAATTCTTCACTGTGTGTCTGTTCCTTCTCTTCTTTCTCTTTTAGCCCTTCTTTCCCTGTGGGCAACATTACTGTGCTTGTACTGTTTCACGGCTTTACGGTGTTTTCTTTGACTTGAAAAATAAACAGAAAACCACGATTGTTGATTTACCGGGACAATGACATAAAGAAAAGAAAACAGTGAAACCTTATTTCTATTTCAGGGAGTGGTGGAGGAGGTGCGGGGTGGTGGGGGGGGGGGGGGGGGGGGGGAAAGAGGTGAGAGCTAAGTTGGTCATGACAAAATACGAAGTTCATCTCTGGATGTGTGTCTTGCTTTTTTTCTTTCTATTACCCTGATGTTACTCTCTCTCCTCTCTCTCTCTCTACTCTCTCTCTCTCGCTCTTCTCTTCCACCAACACCGACACACAGTTCTCTCCATCCTTCCTCTGCGCTATCCCCCTTCAGCAGGGATTCTTTGTTAACGTACACCCACCGCACAGCCAAATAAGAACACGAACATCATACCCATGGCAACCACCACCACACACAACACTCTTTGACCAGGACTACATCATCAGAGCGCAACATTATCCCTCCCCCACCCTCACACCCCCTTGTTCCCCTGACCCGCGATGTCTCGTCTTGGTTGGCAGTCTTGCAGAGGGGGACATGCGGGGGGAGGGCAGCAAGCTGTGAAATAAACATGGCCTCAACAGCACGTCAGCGATGATGCCAGGGACAGGTGAACTCCCTCACCCCTCTCATACACCTTAAAACCACACAGCAGATCGTTGGAGGCGTGCTGCGGTTATCAAAGACAGTACAGCTGGAGACCAGTGGAAGGCAGGGCGACCAAGTCGAGTGGCCTGTATGGTAAGGTCCATGTCAAAATAAATGACAGGGACAAAACTATGTGAAAACAACAAACAAACAAAACAGAAACAAGTAAGAAAATATAAAGAAATGAAAATAAACGAACATAGGAACGGTACATAAAAACAAACCAACAAACAAAATAAATATGCGCAAACCTCTAAAACCCGTGGGGTCAACGACGACGCTGATCTTTTTGCATTGAATGACAAAATTAGACATGCAGTAACGTACGGTTACAGCTGAGCATACAAGCGGGCTTTACCGGAAGCTGTGCTACAAGCGGGCACACCGGAAGAAAGCTGTGGCTATACAAGCGGGGCTCACCGGAAGCTGTGCATACAAGCGGGTCTCACCGGAAGCTGTGCATACAAGCGGGCTCACCGGAAGCTGTGCAATGCACGCGGGGCTCACCGGAAGTGCGCCTGTCTTGAGATGTGCCGTCAGGACAGCAAGCAGAGGAAGTCCTGCTGGACGACTCTGTGGGAGGCTTCTCCTAATCTTCGCAGCTGCTGCATGAGCTTTGCTGCCTTGACAGGGTCAGAGACGAACCAGTTCCACGTCCTCCAGATCAGCAGGGGACGTGTCAACATAGTTACCGTTGTGAAGGATATAATGGCACTGAGGTCTACTGACGATACCAGTGATGCTAGATATCAGACAACTGAAGGATATAATGGCACTGAGTCTATGACGATACCAGTGATGATAGATATCAGACTGAAGGATATAATGGCACTGAGTCTACTGACCGATACCAGTGATGCTAGATATCAGACTGAAGGATATAATTGGCACCAAGTCTACTGACGATACCAGTGATGCTAGATAGCTCAGACTGAAGGATATAATGGCACCAAGTCTACTGACGATACCAGTGATGCTAGATATTAGACTGAAGGATGCATGGCACTGAATCTATTGACGACATATCAGTGGTGCTAGAAATAGGACTAAGACTACAATGGCACCGAGTCTACTGACGACCATATCAATGATGCTAGATATCAGACTGAAGACTGCAAGTAGAGTGCCTGACGCTGTCTGGAACTTTTAGCCCCCATGGTGACTGAAGGGACTAACCTCGGGGTTCACCATGAGTTCTAAGACCCCCAAGCCCGTGTCTGGACTGACCTGGTCAGGTTGAGTGCTCGTGCCTGAACTTGCATGCATGTGTACAAATGCTTTACTGTCTCTAGGCAAAACACTGCACTTTAATTTGAAGGGTAGGGCGAACACCGCACCCTGAAAGTTGGGGTGAACACTTCAGGGTGAAACGCAGAATGCTCTAGTTTCTATAGGCAAAACACCCCACACAGAAGGGCAGTGGGTGAACAACTGAGGGCAGGAGGGAACACTGAAGGGCAGGGTGAGACAGTGAGGGGCAGGGTGAACAACTGAAGGGCAGGGTGAACACTGCACACTGAAGGGCAGGGTTAACACTGAAGGGCAGGGCGAACACTGAAGGGCAGGGTGAACACTGAGGGGCAAGGGTGAAACACTGCACACTGAAGGGCAGGGTGAACACTGCACACTGAAGGGCAAGGTGAACACTGCACACTGAAGGGCAGGGTGAACACTGAAGGGCAGGGTGAACACTGAAGGGCAGGGTGAAAACTGCACACTGAAGGGCAGGGTGAACACTGAAGGGCAGGGTGAACACTGAGGGGCAGGGTGAAAACTGAGGGGAAGGGGTGAACACTGAAGGCAGGGGTGAACCTGAGGGGCAAGGTGAACACTGCAAGGGCAGTGCGAACACTGAAGGGCAGGGTGAACACTGAGGGGCAGGTGTGAACACTGAGGGGCAGGGTGAACACTGGGGGGCAGGGTGAACACTGAGGGGCAGTGGTGAACACTGAAGGGCAGGGTGAACACTGAACACTGAAGGGCAGGGGTGAACACTGAAGGGCAGGTCGAACACTGAGGGGCAGGGTGAAGACTGAGGGGCAGGGTGAACACTGCACACTGAATGGCAGGGTGAACACACTGGAAGAGCAGGGTGAACACTGAGGGGCAGGGTGAACACTGAAGGGCAGGGTGAACACTGCACACTGAAGGGCAGGGTACAAACACTGAAGGGCAGGGCGAAACACTGAAGGGCAGGGCGAACACTGAAGGGCAGGGTGAACACTGAGGGGCAGGGTGAACACTGCACACTGAAGGGCAGGGTGAACACTGCACACTGAAGGTAGGGTGAAACACTGCACACTGAAGGGCAGGGTGAACACTGAAGGGCAGGGTGAACACTGAGGGGCAGGGTGAACACTGAAGGGCAGGGTGAACACTGAGGGGGCAAGGTGAAAACTGAGGGGCAGTGCGAACACTGAAGGGCAGGGTGAACACTGCACACTGAGGGCAGGGCGAACACTGAAGGGCAGGGTGAACACTGAAGGGCAGGGTGAACACTGAACACTGAAGGGCAGGGTGAACATTGAGGGGCAGGGTGAACACTGAAGGGGCAGGGGTGAACACTGAGGGCAGGGTGAACACTGAGGGGCAGGGTGAACACTGAGGGGCAGGGTGAACACTGAAGGGCAGGGTGAACACTGAACACTGAAGGGGCAGGTGTGAACACTGAGGGGCCAGGGTGAACACTGAGGGGCAGGGTGAAACTGAAGGGCAGGGTGAAACTGAAGGGCAAGGGTGAACACTGAAGGGCAGGGTGAACACTGAAGGGCAGGGTGAACACTGGGGGCAGGGTGAACACTGAAGGGTAGGGTGAAACACTGAAGGGTGAACACTGCACACTGAAGGGCAGGGTGAAAACTGAAGGGGCAGGACCCCCGTGAACACTGAAGGGCAGGGTGAACACTGCACACTGAAGGTGCAGGGTGAACACTGAAGGGCAGGGTGACACACTGAAGGGTAGGGTGAACACTGCTCACTGAAGGGCAGGGTGAACACCTGAAGGGCAGGGTGAACACTGAAGGGCAGGGTGAACACTGAATGGTGAAACACAGAAAGCAGCTGAAGCAGACAGGTTGTGTTTGAATTTAGTCTTTTGTTTCTGCTCCCGCCTATCACCCTCTCTCTATCCTCCTCCCTCTTCTCTCTCCCCTCTTTTTCCACCTCTCTCTCCTTCTCTCTCTTTCCTCTCTCCTCCTCTGTCTTCTCTGTCTCTGTCTCCCCTCTTCGCCCTCTCTCTCTCTATCTCTCTCTCTTTCGCTATTCTCTCTCTCCGCTCTCTCTCTTCTCTCTCTCTCTCTCTCTCTCCTCTCCTATCCTTTTTCCCATCCTCGCTCTCTCCCCGCCTCTCTCTCTCCCTCCCCCTCTGTCACCCTTTTCTTGCCATCCATTAGTATGTTTTCCTCATCCACCCTTCACACGCGAACGAAAAGGTGTTTAGGGACTGGCATTAATGATGTCTGTTACACCAACGGTCTTTGAGTTGAAACGGACTAAAAGGAGGAATTGCTGAGGTAGATCCTCCTTCTCCCCCCCTTGCCCGCTTCTCCTCACCTCTTCCTTTCTTTCCCTATTCCCATCCCCCCACACCCCCTTCCCCCTTCACAAACACCCACGTGCACACAAGGACACAACACACGCGCGCGCGCGCGCGCGCGCACTCACTCACTCACTCACTACACGCACACGCACACAAACATAACGTACACACACACACACATTTTATACTCCCTGAAATACAATCCCTGAATGAGCCGAGACTGAACATGTTTACTGCTATTGAAGAAAACAGGAAATCGAAACCAGAATCAAACGGTCACACTGTCGTCTGTTTGTCTCCTCTTTGTCAGGACTGTTGTTTGTCTCACTGTCACACTGTCCGTCTGTCTCCTCTTGGTCGTGACTGTCATTTCTCTCACTGTCACACTGTCCGTCTGTCTCCTCTTTGTCGTGGACTGTTGTTTCTCTCACTGATCCTCTTTGTCACGACTGTTGTCTCTCTCACTCTGTCTCCCTTTGTCAGGACTGTTGTTTCTTCTCACTGTCACACTGTCCGTCTTGGTCTCCTCTTTGTCAGGACTGTTGTTTCTCTCACTCTCTCCCCCTGCTGCCCCCCCCCCCTCTCTCTCTCTCTCTCTCTGGTTCAAGTCCTGTCTTAGGATTCACAAAGAATTTTTGTATTTGTTATGATGATGTTTTGCAATGTTCAACTATGTTCAGTGCACACTTCATGAGGTACAAACGCTCTTGCGTGAATAAGTATCCGAATCTCTGTGTGTGTGTGTGTGTGTGTGTGTGTGTGTGTGTGCGTGTGTGCGTGCGTGTGTGCGTGCGTGCGTGCGTGTGTGTGTATGTGTGCGTGTGTGTGTGTGTGTGTGTGTGTCGCTGTCTGGTCTGTCTCTCTGAAACTATCTCTCTCTCTCTCTCTCTCTCTCTGTGTCAGCGGTGACTTCCCCTTGCCTGGTTGCCAGGAACACCAACTTTTCACAGCTCCAATAACATTTTTCTGGTATTTGCCAGAAAGCTTGCAGAATGCCCCATGGAAGACCTTCCATCCAATGCAGACAGAATGCTGAACCGAACGCCACACTGCGCGATGCGACATTGCCATCATTGAAGATTGCAGGCAGGGGTTCTCCCACAATGGCGATTCTGAGGTTAACTACAATGTCCGATCATGCACCCCTGTTACGCGACCCCCCAGCTCATCATTGTGCGGAGATTGGGTCGTGCGCCGAATATGAGAAGATAAGCGGTTCTCGTTCTTGATTTTCACTGTCCTAAATGTGATTTGTTTTTGCCTGAAGAAGACCCAAAGAGGTCGAAAATGCAATTTCTCTTGTCCTGTACTTTTGTAAATGTCCTTGGGCGGTAACTAACCCCCCCCCCTCTTTCTAATTTAACAACGATGGAGTTTCCTGAGCTGACTGTTTTTGTTTTCAGCATTTATACCAACCCCCTTCCTTTGTGCCTTTGCCTGTACCGAGTTGGGTTGCCCCGCGATGGGATATTGCACAATCGACATGGCACCGTGCCATAGATACAGTGAGTCAGTGACAGTTCTCCCCAACTCACACTGCCATCTGACACTGATAGTGTCAAACGTGAGTTGATCTTAACGTGGTGACAGCCCCGATATGGCCCTTTGAGGTCGGCTGGGCCATAAGCAACATTACCTTACCTTACTACCTTACCTTACCTGATGACAAGTGGTGTGTTGGTGAAGATTATGTTGATAACTCTGGTGCAGGTTTGTGAATAGGATTCATCTGTAACTAGTTCTACGCAACAAGAAATAAAAAAAAAAGAAAGCATTTGTTCAAGCAGCAAATCCGTGTGATACAGACAGCAGTAGTAGTGATTATGCGGGTACTACCAGTATTACAGCACAGACACAACCCATGCAGTCGTTACAGTCACAGACATAATGTCGTACTAGTAGGAAACACACACACACACAACACACACACACACACACAAATGAATGATCACCTGTGGGAACTGACGGAAGAGGTGAAAGGCAACACTCCACGCAGCGAAGAGGTTTGAAAACCGAAATCTTGACGATCCGTTTTGACTGTTGCGCTGTTGTAACTGTAGATCAACATCCGGGAAATCCGATTGGGAAGTTGCCTGTGTTCTCACTGTAGTCCATAGAATTCCGTTATCTGGAATCCACATTGCAATGTACTTTCTAGCAAGGTTCAGTGATACTTATTCCTAATTTTTTTGTATGAACAGTCGTCATCGCCTTTCGTCTCCCGACCTTGTGATGGGGCTTGGTAAAGTTTCCCATAATAAACAATCGTTCATTCATTCATTCTCTGTCTCTGTCTCTGTCTGTCTGTCTGTCTCTCCTCTCCTCCCCTCCATTCACCGCCGCCTCTCTCTCCTCCCTCCCCATTTCTCTCTCTGGTGTGTGAGTGTGTGTGGGTCCGTGTCCACATGTGGCCGTCAATCACTGTGTTATTCAGTCATGCTCAGTGCCAGCCCGGTGGGACACAGCATTAGCACTGCATGAAACTGATCTGGTAAACCACTTTGTGACCATTACTGCTCTCCTACAATCAGTGATGGTGCTCTCTCTGTCTCTGCCTGTCTATTTGTCTGTCTCTCCCTACCCCACCCCCTCTCTCTCTCTCCTTTAACATACACTTACGAGTTCTCTCTCTCTCTCTCTCTCTCTCTCTCTCTCTCTCTGCAGCACAGCTCTTATGCAAATGACTCCAGGCAGTTTCACGTTATTGGGCCTGGTAACCAATGACAGTTAACGAAATTTCACCTGTCGATATGACCCCTTCCCTGCTTCCTCACCCCCCCTCCCCCCCCCCCTCCTTCCCCGCTCAACATCCCCTTCCCTCCCCCGTTCGTATCGTTTTCGCAGAGACTCTCTCTCTCTCTCTCTCTCTCATTTTTTCCAATCTGTGTGTTAGGCATTGTGATTCGCTGAACGCTGTTGACTCATGCCATTGGAAGAAAAGGTAAGGCTGTTAGCCTCTCTCTCTCTCTCTCTCTCTTCGTTTCTTTTCTTTTGTTTAGGTACAGTAAACACGTTTTTTTTAATGATGTGTGTTCAACCAACTATTAAGACAAAGGTCTTGTGAGTTAGAACGGGGAAATGTCCGACTGGAATGCAGTAACTGTCTCTATCTCCGTCAGTCTCAACACCCCCCCCCCCCCCCCCCTCTCTCTCTCTCTCTCTCTGTCATTGGTCTTCAGAATCAACCAATAGCTTTAAAACTGAAGCAGACCCTTTATGCTTGACAGTCAATCTTGAAAAAACAAACATTGTGGTATTTAGAAAAGGAGGGTGTGCATCTGCCCGAGAAAGGTGGTGTTATGGGAATAATGAAGTTCAAATTACAAATTCATATAAATATCTTGGAATATATTTTACAACAAAACGGAGTATCACTACCGCTTTGCCTGAGGCTTGCAGGAGAGGGAAAAGGAGGGTCACTGAGATATTAAGGTCACTAAGAAGTCGGATACAGGAGATTTACAGTTATTTTCCGAAACTATTTGATACACAGATTGAACCAATTCTGACCTACACAGCCGAAGTTGGGGGGTCTTGAGAAAGGTAGTGATCTCATAGAAACTGTACAAACATCTGCTTTAAAAGATTTCCGAACGTCCCCCCTGCACGCCTCAAACAAATTGGTGTATGGAGAAACCGGTAGAAATCTTCTTAGTATAAAACATCTATTAAATGTATCAGATACTGGCTGAAACTCCTTAAATTACCCATGTCACGACAATGCAGACCGGCATATAAAATGCTTCTTATTCAGCATGGAATCTGGTCATAACAATTGGGCAACCGAGGTGCAGAACATTTTATGTGAAAACGAATTCGGTATCGTACGGATGTTTTAAAGGGGATGGAAATGAAGATAGTTTTCTTGCTGAATTTAAAGACAGACTTATTCCGCGTGATATGCAAAACTGGCATTCAACATGAGCAAACAATGACAAATATAAAGGGTATTGTTGTTTTAAGAACATTTACCAGCCAGAAAGATGCATGTCTTTAATTACAGAGATAACTTTAACAAGATTTGGACTAAGAGTTAGTGGGCTTTAATACCGCAGCGATGGGGTTCTTGATGAAGAACAGGCTGATGGTCAATGTCCGTCATGTGAAGAGGAAACTGAAAATGATGCTCATTTTTTTTTTTTTTTTGTTCTACTGCACAGCTTACAAAGATATCCGAAAGCAATGTGATGTACTTCACTCACCTGATCTTAGTGACCAGAACCGTATCGCAAACGAGCAACAATGAAAACATGATAGCAGATATATCAAAGGTCATATCAGAAGCAATGAACATTTGAAAAAAGATAACTGAAAGAAAGAAGTAGTGGTATTCTTATCATTGCAATGTTTGTCAAGTTAACCGCTGTCGCGTACCTGTGTGTGCACAAGATGATCCGCTGTCGTGTGCCTGTATGTGCACGAGTGTGTGAATGCGGAGGGGTGGGGTGGGGGGATAGAGATGAGGTGGGGGAGAAGCGAGAGAAGGAAGAAGCTGTGGAATGAGTTGTGGGCGAGGGGTGGCGGGAGGGATAAGAGAGGGGGTGAGGTGAGTGATTGATTTCACTGAGTTATGCCCCCTTGTCTAAAGGGCTTACATGCTGAAAGGACAGACAACAAAACATTTGTCATTGTCATTTGTCTCTGATCTCTGATGTGTGTGGGGGGTCTGTTACTGCACAAAATGTCACCGCTGCACAAAATGTTACAATGTCATTTTGTGTAGTTATTCACTGCACAAAATTGTCACAATTTGCACAAAATTTCACAATTGTAACAATTGTGCAGTGGTGACATTTTTGTGCAGTAACATGGGTCCGTGTTCACATGTGGCTGTCAATCACTGTGCTGTTCAGTCATGTGGCTGTCAATCACTGTGCTGTTCAGTCATGTGGCCGTCAATCACTGTGCTATTCAGTCATGTGGCTGTCAATCACTGTGTTATTCAGTCACACGGCCGTCAATCACTGTGTTATTCAGTCACGTGGCCGTCAATCACTGTCTTATTTCAGTCATGTGGCCGTCAATCACTGTTATTCAGTCATGTGGCCCATCAATCACTGTGTTATTTCAGTCACGTGGCCGTCAATCACTGTGTTATTCAGTCACGTGGCCGTCAATCACTGTGTTAGTCAGTCATACTCACTGTCAGCCCGGTGGGACACAGCATTAGCACTGCGTGAAACTGATCTGGTGGTAAACCATTTGGTGACTGGCTGTGTCCGTAACTGCCCTTCTACAATCAGTGATGGTGCTCCCCCCCCCCCCCCCCTTCTCCACTCTCTGTCTTCTCCCCTCTCCCTCCACCCTCTCTCTCTCTCTGTGTCTACCTGTCTCTCTGTCCTCTCCTCACTCCCTCCCCCCCCTCTCTCTCCTTCCCCTTCTCTATCTCTTGCTCTCTCTTGGTAACACACTTCCTATGCAAATCACTAGCAGTGGTTTTCTATTTATAGGCCTGGCAACACATAACGTTTAAAATGAACATTCACATGCAGGTAGGATCCCGTTCTCCCCTTTAACCCCCCACCCCCACCCCACTTCCTTCCCTGCTTGACATCCCCTCCCCTATCCCACCCCCATTTTGTGTGTGTGTGTGTGTCTCTCTCTCACGCTCTCAGTCACACACACACACACACACACACACACACACACACACACACACACACACACATTCACACTCACACGCACGCGCGCATGCTTGTGCACGTACCACACACATACAGATACACGTCTGTTTTAGATACACGTCTGTTTTGGATGTTCCCCTTGTGCACGAGCAACAGGACGAGCAGTCTGTCCACCTTACGTCGCTTGAGGGGATTCTGAAACAGACGACTGTAGTCACAGGGCACTGCCATTCTGCATAATACAGTGAAGAGTGAACATGTCGACATTGATTGCCTTGATTTCTCTCCATCTCTGTCTCCCTCCCTCCCTCTCTCTCTCTCTCTCTCTCTCTCTGATTTGTGTGTAGCTCCATGTTCAGGTGTCGCTGTAAGTTACTCTATTATTTCACCATGATTAGCGACAACCCGACGGGACAGAGAATTAAGACTCGGTCATTTTTTCTACATGCTATGTGCTTTTTCTCTGCACCAATCCATGTTTTTTGTTCTCTGTCATGATGTGTGCTTTTTCTTTGCACCAATCCATGTTTTTCTGTTCTCTGTCATGCTGTGTGCTTTTTCTCTGCACCAATCCATGTTTTTTGCTCTCTGTCATGCTGTGTGCTTTTTTCTGTGCACCAATCCATGTTTTTTTTGCTCTCTGTCACGCAGCTTTGACCCCTTTCTGTAATTACACACACGCACTCTCTCTCTCTCTCTCTCTCTCTGTCATCATTTGCTCTCTCATTCCGGGTGAGCTGAGGTTTAAAAATGTAATGGTACTGACTAAACCACAGGCAACCAAATCAATCTGGAGTCTGTTCGTCTGTCTGTCTCTTCTTTGTTATGACGATTGTTTCTCTCTCTCTCTTCTTCTTCTCCTCCTGCCATCCCTCTCTGTCTGTCTGTCTGCCTATCTGTCTGTCACTCTCTCTCTCTCTCTCTCTCTCTCTCTCTCTCTCTCTTTTCTTCTTCTTCTTCTTCTTCTTCTTCTACTACCACCACCACCGCGGTTGTCTGTCTGTCTGTCTGTCCCTCTCCTCTCGTTGTAACACAATTCCCATGCAAATCACCACAGGTGGTTTTATGTTGTTGAAGCTGGTAATAATGACGTTTAATGAACATTCATATGCAGCTATGAT